>CAUYLG010074514.1:0-128000 GCA_963573385.1 Cacajao melanocephalus | reverse complement strand
GACGCCCTTTCCCCACAGAGCTAGGCCTTCCCAGGTTCAGCTGTGCTTACTGTGAAACTCTCAGTCCTCAGCGCTTCCAATTGCTGTTCTCCTTGTGGGGATGGGACCAGCCGAGCCCGACTCAAAGGGCACCCAGTCCCGTATGCTCTGCACTGAGAAGCGCCGCGCTGTGCCACACCAGCCAAAAGAGTCATGCTGGCGACCCGTGTGGCTCCTCTGCTGGGAATCTCCCGGTCTGTGGGCAACAAAAATTCGTCTGAAAGTACGGTGTCCACTCGCTCTCTGCGCTTTCACTGGGAGCTACATTCCTGAGCTGTTGCTAATCCGCCATCTTGGATCTCTCCATGGATATGTTAATTAGCTTGATTGTGGTAATCATTTCACAACATATATGTATATTAAAACTTCACATTGCATGCCTTAAATGTATACAGTATTTACTTGTCAGTTATAACCTCAGTAAAGCTGAGGAGAAGAGGGAAGGCCAGCCGTGCTTTGGGTTGGAGCGTGGTTGGGCACAGTCGTTTCCTGTGGAGAGGGTGAAGGGCTGGAGTACAGGGTTGGCCAGAGTCATGAGGGGAGGTCGGTTCAATATTCTCCATGGCTTGGACTTGAGATTAGCTCTGGGAGTCAAAGCCTTCCTAACTTCACTTATTTCTTCAAGTGTAAAACTGAAATGGTGTTTAGGCCATTGATGGTGTACTTTGCTTATTTGTTCATTAAGAACTAGAGGTGTTTTGTATGTTTCAAGTTAGGCTATCTAATTCATGAAGCCAAGTTTGCTTTTGAACATCCTGAAGAGAAAATTATTCTCTTTTATATTGTGCTCTCTCTCTCTCTCTCTGTCTCTCTCTCACACACACACACACACACGCACACACACACACAGACACACACACACACCTACTTTGGTCCTTTTATTGCTTTGGGAATGGGAGCACATATCTTTATGCTTTTAGTCTTCTTTATGCTAAATGTTTATGCTAAGTTTTAATCAGGAAGGTAAATGTACACAGCTCCTGTCTTAGTTCAGGCTGCTGTAACAAATTACTGTAAACTGGTTGGCTTCAACAACAAGCACTGATTTATCACAGTTCTGTCTGGAGGCTGGAAGTTGAGATCAGGGTACTAGCGGGGTCAGGTTCCTGGTGAAGGCCCATTTCCCAGTTTATAGAGGAAAGCTCTCTCTCTGACCCCTTCTTATTAGGGCACTGATCCCATTCATGAGGGCTCTACCCTTGTGATCTTATTATTTCCCAAAGGCTCCAACTCCTAACACCATCCCATTGGGATCACGGCTTCAGAATGAATTTGGAGCAGGGAGAGGGGTGCCAATATTCAGTCCATAGCAGCTCCCAAAGATTTTCTGCTTGGCTCTAATTTATTTGTTCACTTCTTTGACAGTTTTAACTGTGGGATCGTAGAGAAAATCTGTAAAGTCCCGCCCATTACGCATGGTCTACCTGTTTTCCCTCACAGATGGAGTAAGCAGGGCACTTCATCTAATGAGTTCCTCACCCATTTTATCGACATGCAATTCTTGATACACTGACTTTGAGAATCTCACTCATACACGATTGTTTCCTTCCTAAAGGAGTGGAGGTTTAGGATTCTGCCTGGCTGTTGTCGTCGATTCTAAGTTTGCTTCCTGAGGACAGCAGCTCTTATTTAGGCCTCCAAAAGATGCCCTTGTTCTTTGGATCTGAGAATATCCTCCACTGAAAAGTGCAGAGCAGACATATTAAAGTACTCTGGGGAAACTGAACCAGTAGGATGTATACATGCATGCAATGCACGCATGCACACACACATATAGGTGACACACATAGGTGACCCCTGAACAACATAGGTTTGAACTGCATGAATCCATTTATACATGGAGTTTTTTTTCAACAAAAGTTACATAAGCATGCCTGTCTCTCCTGCCTCCCCTTCCATGCCCTCTACCTTTTACACCTCTGCCACCCCTGAGACAGCAAGACCAACCCTTCCTCTTCCTCCTCCTCCTCAGCCTACTCAATGAGAAGATGAGGATGAAGACCTTTATGATGATCCACTTTTACTTAATGAATAGTAGGTATATTTCTCTTCCCTGTGATTTTTCAGTAACATTTTCTTTTCTGTAGTTTGCTGTATTGTAAGAATACAGTGCATGATACATATAAAATACTTATTCATTGACTACATTATTGGTACGTCTTCGAGTCAACAGTAGGTTATTGGTCGTTAAGTTCTGGAGGAGTTAAAAGCTATACTTGGATTTTAGACTGCGTGGGGAGTTGGTGCTCCTAACCCCCATGTTGTTTGAGGGTCAACTATATACCTAGAAAGACAGATTTATTTTAAGGAATTGGATCACTCGATTATGGAGGTTGGCAAGTCTAAGATCTGCAGAGCAGCCTGGCAGGCTGGAGATCCAGGGAAGGGTTGCTGTTTAAGTCCGAAAGCAGTCTGCTGGCAGAACTCTCTCTTGCTCAGAGGAGGCCATCCTCGGATCTATTCAGGACTTCATCTGATTGGATGAAGCCCATGTACGTTATGGAGAACAGTCTGCTTTACTTAAGGTCTATCCATTTAAATGTTAATTTCACCCAAAAAATACTCTCAAAGAAATAGCCAGAAAAATGTTTAACCAAATGTCTAGGTGCCTGGTCAAGTTGACACATAAAATTAACCATCACAGGAGATTTCCCAGAGGGTAGACTGAAGAACATTTATGAGAAACAATTTGGTTCAACTCTTAACGTGTTTCCTGTGGGTCTGGAAGGAGGTCCAGCACTTGGGTGGGCACAGCAAGGGGCACTGAAGCCTGCAGTTTTCCTCTCTCTCCTCTGCTCCAGGCATATTCACAGCTCACTAGACGTCCTTTCTAGAGCCTGCAGAAGCCACTTATCCATTGTGCTCTGAAGTCCTGGTATCCAGGAGCGCGTTGCTGCCTGCTCTTGTGCGTTTCCCAGGCTGTCAAATGTAAACTATACCTCACATAAGTATTTTCCTTCACATCTCATTTTTCTATGCCTTAGCATATATCCAAATTATGTCCCTTACCACCAGCCCATACTTGAAGATCGATGACGTCTATACATGCCATTGTGAGTTCTTTGAGATGACTGGAAATGTTAATAATGCCAGACTCTGGCTGGGTGCAGTGGCTCATGCCTGTAGTCCCAGCATTTTGGGAGGTTGAGGTGGGAGGACCACTTGAGGCCAGGAGTTGGAGACCAGCCTGGCCAACATGGTGAAATCCTGTCTCTACTAAAAATACAAAAATTAGCTGGATGTGGTGGTGCATGCCTGTAATCCCAGCTACTTAAGAGGCTGAGGCAGCAGAATCACTTGAACCCAGGAGGTAGAGGTTGCAGTGAGCCAAGATCATGGGACTGTACTCCAGCCCTGGCGACAGTGAGACTCCATCTCAAAAAATAAAAATAAAAACTAATACCAGAATCCATTCCAAAAACAAATATAGACTATAGCTCTTCAGCTCTGAGTTGATTAAGCTGGATCATACTTTATAAGCTTCAGAATGAGGTCAGAAGAAAGGGCTGGGTAACATCAGCATGTTGTTGACAATAAGTGAATACCGATGGCACAATGAATAGTGCAGGGAAAGGCAGAGAAGCGTCAGCTGGCAATGATCAGAGGCGTGCAGGCACGTTGTTCCTTTCTGGGAAGAGCCTGCTCTGTAGACTTTTATGCACCAGACTTAACATGCAGCTTCGCTAGCCCTGCAGAGTCATCCCTTCATGAATTCTAAGGGGGTGCCATATCAAATCACTTACAACCAGATTTAAAAGAAAGCCCTCATAGTTGAAATATTAAGTTATTGTGTTCAACTTATTACTCCAAAAAGCTTATACAGTTAAAACATGTCTCCCTCTCCCTTTGAGACAGTACATCCTCCACAATTGTGAAGTGATTAATACAATTGGAGAGAGGGTAAAAATTAATATTTTAATGGAAATATTGTAATATTAGTGTCATGACATCTTCCAAAAAGGTATCATGTTATATTTCTCTTTTCTCTTTGAATTTTTGCATCTTACATTTTGACAAGTGCTACCACACTCACTAAAATTTAAACTTTGATGATACGTAGAATATATTTTTTGTTTAAAATTTTGGCTTAAAGATGAAATTATGTCTTGGGTGTTCTGCTTTTGGGAGTAGAAGTAGGTATATGCTTTCTGGAAGGCAGTTTGAGAACGTAACAAGAGCATTAAAAATAAGCATGTAAGGCTGGTTGTGGTGGCTCACACCTGTAATCTCAGCACTTTGAGAGTCCAAGGTAAGTGAACTACTTGAGATCAGGAGTTCAAAACCAGCCCAGGCATCATGGTGAAACCCTGTCTCCACAAAAAGTACGAAAATTAGCCAGGCATGGTGGCACACGCCTGTATTCCCAGCTACTCAGGAGGTTTAGGTGGGAGGATGGCTTGAGCTTGGCACACAGAGGTTGCAGCAGTGAGCCAAGATTGCACCACTGTACTCAAGCCTGAGTGACAGAGCCAGACCCTATCAAAAAAACAAAACAAAACAAAACAAAAAAAGAAAAGAAAAAAGAAATAAGCATGTAGTTAAACAGTTTGCTTCTTGGAATTTAACTCATGGAAAAGATCATGGAGGAGGGCAAAGATTAATTGACAAGGATGTTTGTTGCAGGATTATTAATACAAGTGACAAGCTGTAAATAACACTAAATATCTGAAAACAGGGAAATTAAATGAATTATGACGTCTTAATTATCTATTATACAATGAGCATTCTATAGCCCTTCCAAATCACATGAGAAACATATGCGTAATGTATTGTTAAATGGAAACATTATGCAGAATGTAATATAATCATAATTTTGTTTCAATTATGTTGATGCACAGAATAAAGATTGAATGTATAAACATCAACATGTAAGCTGTGGTTATCTCTGAGTGAAGGAATAATAATTACTTTCTTCTTCCATTTCTTTAACACTTGAAAAACTTTCTATAATGCAATGAATCATTCCTTCATTGCATAGAAGTATGCAATGAAGTTTTCAGGGTAAATGATAGCTTAGTGCTAGGGAAGACCTGCAGGAAGCTAGACAGTAAAGGGTTAAACAAAATTCCACACATTTATTTCCTAATTTTGCTGCTGCAAGGAGAATGGGTATACAGCAGGAATGAGACAAAACAGTGAAAGAAGAGGAGATCAGCAAATAATATCAATGAAGCATTTCCTGCCTGGTAAATCCCTGAAGATAGAGGAGAAACTAGTCTCAGAGAATCCCTAGTGAAACCAGTGAGGCAGATTACACCTAAGAAAGACTTAAGGAGCCCAGATAAAATAATTAAAGGATACAGACTGGGGAATAGTGACAAAGGAATCAAAGTACCCCACTAAGGAAACTGATTTCTGGGCTGTAGCCAGGAGCCAGGATGGGGGAGGCCAAGCACAGAAGGTGGGTGTTAAAAGCTGTGTGGCCTGCAGGGCCAGGTGGCAGTGTATGGGGACAGGAGCACTAGCTGTAAGATCCTGGGGAGCCACCAGTGGGCTTAATGCAGGGTTTCTGGAGTTTCTGGTCTTTTGGGATGAACTTGAGATCCAGACTTCTAGGTGGAAGCTCCTAATTTTATAGCTGTTGGCATCTCTCATCATTAAAAAAAAATTAATAGCCTTTATTCTTTAGAGCAGTTTTAGTTTTACAAAAAGTTGAGCTGAAAGTAGAAAGAGTTTCCAGATAGCCTCTTCCTGCCCCACTGTTTCCACTGTTGATGCAATTGTTAACTTAGGCCCAGAGTTTACATGAGGGTTCACTCATTCTTTGTATTGTGCATTCTGTGGGATTTGACAAATGTATAATGACATGCATTGACTGTTGCAGTATCACACAGAATAGCTTCACTGCCCTAAAAACCTGCTGCATTCCACTTATTCATCTTTTCCTTCCTCCCTAAGGGCCTCTGGTAACCACTGATCTTTTTACAGTTTCCATAGCTTTCATGTTCCCAGGATATTGTGTAGTTGAAATTATATCGTATGTAGCCCTTTCAGACTGGCTTCTTTTACTTAGCAATATGCGTTTTATTCCTTCCATGTCATTTTGTGTGTGTCACCATAACTTCACTGAGGTATAACTGATGTATAATCTATGGCATGTATTTCAAGCCTACCATTGGATGACTTTTTACCTAGGAATTCACCAGTGAAACCATCACCACAGCCAAGGTAATGAATGTTTATCTATCATAGTCCTCATATCCCTTGGGAATTCCTTTCTCACAGCCCTACCTGCCACCCTGTCCTCTGGCCAACACTCATCTGCTTTCTATCATGTCAGATTAGCTTGCGTTTTCTAGAATTTTATATAAATGAAATCATATCATAGGTACTATTTTGTCAGGATTTTTTCACTCAGTATAAGTCGTGGGGGGCAGGCATTTCCCTTGGATTCTGTAAAAGTCTAAACTTCGAGAAGCTGGCAAATCTCCTCAGGATGGTGCCTAATAATATGGAATCAGAGATTTGCCCTAATATCAAAAACTGTCTTATAAAGTATATTAGATCTGAAAATAGCCCACAGTGTTCTTTTCTTCGGGGTCATCTTGTAAAAGAGTCTCTCTTGTCCTGAGCACAGATGTGAAGCATTCTTCACCATGGGATACAATGAACCTTCCAAGCACAATGGATGCCTTGGGTGCTGCCATTTTCTATGACTGCCATGTTTTGATTGAGCGATGGTGTCAGACTTCCTTCCTCTGTACTTTGACAACTGCAAATTTGGAAAAAGTGCTTTCAATTATATACTTCAACAAGGGGTCAATATAGACTATGGAAACGTATATACTATAATTCCAATTAGGATTTTATTTATTTATTTATTTATTTATTTATTTATTTATTTATTTTTGAGACAGAGTCTTGTTCCTCACCCAGGCTGGAGTGCAGTGGTGTGATCTTGGCTCACTGCAACCTCCGCCTTTCAGGTTGAAGCAATTCTCTGCCTCAGCCTCCCAAGTAGCTGGGATTACAGGCGCCTGCCAGCTAATTTTTGTATTGTTAGTAGAGACAGGGTTTCACCATCTTGGCCAGGCTGGTCTTGAACTTTTGACCTTGTGATCCACCTGCCTCGGCCTCTCAAAGTGCTGGGATTACAGGCATGAGCCACTGCGACCAGCCCAATTAGGTTTTTAATAAGCTATAGAAGGAATATTTTCATCTGGAACGATAAACACCCCAAGATTAATTAGAATAATTTCTTGATGGTGAGATTATGAGAGATTTTCTGTGTCTTAACTGAAATTTGTTTGCCCCATCTTTATTGTCTTCATAACCCAATTCGTTGATAAAAATGACGGAATGTCAAAGTCCATGGCAGGACATGAGACATGCCACTCAAACAAAAGGGTCTCACTCTGGCACTCTGGTTGGGGAGGACACAAGATGAACTGCAGGGGGATCTTTGAACATCCTGAAATTGCGTGGAAAAATTAGCATGGGTCTTTTTCTGTTAAGAAAATTCATAGATTTTGTTCGCTTCTCAAATGGATTCATGACCCTGCCCTTGGGACACTCAGCACAGGTAGAACCTTAGAGTGCTCTGTGAGAGAACGTAGAGGCTCTGGGTTTCATCCGTGCTTCCAAAGGATGTCATGCCCATTGACCACCAGTCTGCTTGTCCACAGTGGAGACACCTGTATAGTGTACTGCCTTTCTCCTAGAATGCCAGAGCCCCTGAGCTTTCCTGAACTCACCTGGGTTTAGAATAAAAGCCTTAAATACTTAAAAGGCTTAAACAAAGCTGTAACCCCATCAGCCTTGCACAAATACAGTGTCTGGCACATAGTAAGCACTTTCCAAATATTTGTTGAGTAAATGAACCTTCATCTATAGTATCCTCCCCAAATTCACAATCATTCCTAATAAAGGCAGGTCAGTCTTCTCATAGAAATACCCAGTCTGAGGTCCCATACCTTGAAGGAGAGCAGAGAAAACAAAATGGGACAGGGAGTAATAACACTAATGCTTGATCAGTGAGAAAGGGCTAAAGTATTGATTATTTAGCTGGGAGAATTGCTAGGGAGTGACTGAATGATTTTCAAAAAGATAAAGAGATTTACTTTGGATTTGGAAGGATAGGGCTGCAGGTGATGTTTATGTTGTGATGTGCTCAATGTCGTTGGGTTTGTCATCTTTTTCAGTTCCTATGTGTTGCCTGGCTGCATGATTTTAAAAGTAAGAAAGCAGCCTAATGTATTAAGTCCCTACTATGCTCCAGACACTAAGCTAAGGAGTAAGTATGTAACGTTTCTAGTTATTTATTCACTGGTTATTATCTTCATTTTACAGAAGAGGAAACAGAGGTTGCCAGACTTGGGTAACAAGCCCTGTGACAGAACTGTTTTCCTGACTCCAAAGTCGTGGTCTTTTCATCACGTCGAGTTGTCAAACTTATCACCTTCTTGGGGGAAGTCAGCACAGTGCCTCATACTGAGGGACTGACAGAAACTTACATTCTCTTACTTCCTACTCCATGCCAGGTATTATGCGACGCTTGCTTTTCTTGCCTTTTGTTATCTCATTTAAATTCCGAGAAACTGCTTCTTGAAATTTTAGTATTTCTAATTTAAGTGAATTGATGTAATATTGCTACCCTAGATGGAAGCCCTAAGCAGGTCAGAATAGAATTAAGAAATCCTCATTCTGATGGAGGAGATTGATTGAAGTTGAGAATAAGCGTTGGGCTCCTCCTAGCCTTGCATTAACTAAATTACATTTTAGTATTAAGCCATCAGCCTGCATTAGGGCATGATTTGGGAAAATATCCTGTGAAACTTGTAAGGTATTTTTAATATCATCAAACACGTCTCCCAGTGTCATTTTATGGGGATCCAGGGAGAGATTTCTTGCAGGCTTCAGTATCCAGGAAAGCTGTGCTTCCCCATAGAAACCAGCTTATCCTGGATTGTTAGACCATGTGAATCTTAGGATGGTGTTTCTCTCCTTACACTGGCCAATTATGAAGCTTAGAGCCAAATTTGCAGCCCCCACATCAAGCAACTGATTCATGCAGTATCTACTTTAATATTTTCTTTCTCTTATGTTCCTGGGTTCTGGGATTCTTATTTTATCCTTTTGCAAATTTATGTATTTCTCTAGCGTGTCTCAAATCCTTTGAGAAATGAGACAGACAGAAACACACACACACACATACACAGATACAGACACACACACACACACTTCTGTATAAGTGCAAAGGTAATAAACACCCAGCCAAGTTGTTGTTTGCAAAACAGGGCTTAGAAAAGAGTTCAAGAAGAATCCCTAAAAAGTTGGTATAAGTGAATACAGATATAAGGACATAACCTAAGAAGATCTCAAATCATGACTGTAATTAAACATTGCATTATTTGCAAAAGAGAAAGTCTTTGTTAGAAACTGAATAGCAGAATCCAAGAGGGGATATCTCCTGGGTGTATTGAGACCATTGGTTACCAATGGAAGCCATCGAATCAAGGACTATTACAAAGAATGTTCTGAAACCCAGTAAAGGAGGCAGCTCTGTATCATAGAGCTTAATAGTCTGAGAGTAGAAAAGTGCCTTATTAAAAAGCAATTCATTTTATCCTTTCTTTTTACAGCTGAGGCAAGACTAAGTGAAAAGGGATGGATGTACTGCATACTTTCATTTTGCATGCCAGCACCTAGCACCAACTTGCACATAAGAAGGATTCAATGTATGTTCAGGAAAGTGAACTGAATTAGACACCTTGGAGAATTTGTGAATGGATGATGCAGGGTAGACATGCATAACTTTGGAGCCAGGATGCCAGCCTGTGCCTTCCTGTGCCAGTCTATGTGTTCAAAGGAGGAAGAAATGGCTCAAAGCCTGGATGGTAGATGTTTCAGAGCCATGGCTAGGATGAATACAGAGAAAACATATGCATCTTTCTTCTGCTTGCCAACAAGTTGCCTGCTCTTTTCTCCCATGCCGCTGAATGTGAAAATCCTCCCCATTTTTTAGCCCCCTGCTCACCTTCCCTGTCTGATGCTTTTTGATCTATTTTTTGCTGCCATATCATGAGGAAAAGAGATTTTTTTTTTCCCTGTGACCAGATTGTTTCCTAACTGCTGGACATCTGTCCTGATAAGGGTTTTGCTTCCTACATCTAAGAGCCTTTCTTTTATTGGTAGTATGAGTTGTTCTTCAGAGGAATTAAGGGTTAGAAATAGGATGTGTGGTCTGTTATTTCAGTTGAGTGCATTTTTACCTCTTGAATGCATTTTCTTTTCTTTCTTTTTTTTCTTTTTTTTTTCTTTTTTTTTTTTGAGACAGAGCCTCACTCTGTCACCCAGGCCGGAGTGCAGTGGCGCGATCTTGGCTCACTGCAACCTCCACCTCCGGCGTTCAAGTGATTCTCCTGCCTCAGCCTTCCGAGTAGCTGGGACTACAGGCATGTACCACCATGCCAGGCTAACTTTTTATATTTTTATTAGAGACAGAGTTTCACCGTGTTAGCCAGGATGGTCTCGATTTCCTGACCTTGTGATCCGCCTGCCTCAGCTTCCCGAAGTGCTGGGATTACAGGCATGAGCCACATGCCTGGCCCGAACAAATTTTTTATACTCCATCCTTAAGTGTTTATACACCAAACACACTTTTTAATTTCAGGTTTTGCATCATTTATCTTTATATTCATCTTAGTTCTTCATTATGCACACTGTGCCCTCTAATTCTTATTTTATCATTTTGTTTTTTATGCTTCATTCTGGTATGTGAACATTCAATTTGGATTTTTGTGTGTACCCTTATAATTTAATGACTGATTTGGGTAAGCAATAGAGCTACTCCTTCTTCAAAATACAGCTCTGTGGAAGGGAATCACTCTCTTCCTGCTCAATTCTGATCAAATCCAGGAAATACCACCTATACATTTGTAAGAGGTTGTATGGGCTGAAAAAATCTATATATTTTTAGACAACTTTAGTATTAACAGATTTAATACAGTTTATAGATGCACAATTAAGACTGTTCAGGGTCTAGAAGGATTTCCAAAATATGTTGTCTGCCAGGCATGGTGGCTCACACCCATAATCTCAGCACATTGGGAGGCTGAAGCAGGAGGATTACTTGAGCTCAGGAGTTTGAGACCCAAGCCTGGGCAACATGGCATAACCTATTTCTACAAAAATTAGCCAGGTGTGGTGGTGCATGCCTGTAGTCCCAGCTGCTCAGGAAAACTGAGATGGGAGGATAGCTTGAGCCTGAGAGGCAGAGGTTACAATGAGCTAAGATGCACCACTGCACTCTAGCCTGGGTGATAGAGCCCGACCTTCTTGTCTAAATATGTATATATATGTACACACACATGTATATATAGTCAAGAGAAAAACATAAAGTATATAGCTGTGAACTCACTATTTTATGCTAACTTACATGTAAGGGAGTGGGGGCAAGGAGGATGTCCGTGTGTGTGACTTGTCTGTGTTTATCTGCCCATTTGTGTGTATCAATGTATAGAATAAACACAAGAAACTGGTTGAGTGCTGTCCCTGGGAATGGGGCATAATGGGGTGAGGAACAGGAGAGGAAAGAACACTTGTTTTCATTCTATACTTTCGTAGATTTTGAATTTTGAACCATCCTGTACTTAGTTTAAAAAAATTAGTAATAAAAAATTTCAAGCTATAAAAATTTAGAATGATGAGTACTTGTGAGGATGACATTAATTACATAAAGGAGGAATTTCCTGGAAGCAGTAAAAAGAGTATAACCCAGTCAAAATCCCAGCAAGTTACTCTGTAAATAAGGACAAACAGAAATTTATATGGAGAGGCAAGAAACTTACCAGTTCTATGACCCTGAACAAGCGGTTATTCTCTCTCAGCCTCAGATTCCTCATCTGTAAACCCAAAATGAAGATATCTACTTAATAAAGTATAATTTTAAGAACTAAATATGGCATTGGATATAAGCTGCCTAGCAGAATCTGGCACACAGTAGGTACTCAGCACATTTTTATTATTTCCATTAAATAATCCATTAAAGCCACCATCAGCCTCAAATTTCTACACTGGCAAACCATTGCTCTGACCCATTATATTATTGTTTATTTGTCTGAAAAATTACTATCCTTTTAACCAATAGTCATATGACCTCTATTTCAATGGACAGCCAGGACGGGGTAAAAGGTCCTGCCAGAGTACTGAAAACTCCTCTCCACTGAGAAAATTTTGATTCTAGGAATGATTACTACACACACACTCTCTCTCTCTCTCTCTCTCTCTCTCTCTCTCTCTCTCATACATATGTCTAAGCATCTAATTATAAGCACTTTCAATAATTTTTTCTGGAAACTAAATAAGTATTTATAACTCTATCATATAGAAGATATTCTTGTTCATAATGCAGTATTACTACCCAGAAATGAAGTTAACTGTTTTCTTCTTAGATTCTGCTTAATTAGTCAAATGATGGTATGCTATGTTTACAGCTACACTATTCTGTTAGCCTTGGAACTTAGGAATCGCCGTCACTAATTATGACAAATACATATGAAGACAAGGTTCAGAGAAGCCACAGAGGAGCCTTCTTTTTTTTAAGAGCTGACAAAAATTAATTCTATCAGATAGGAGCCCTCTTATTAATTTCAAGAGCTGACAAAAATAAATTCTATCATTAAAAATAAGGAAAAATATCTTTTTCAAAAATTTCTTGACCCAAATCTGGAGCTTTTACGCCAAGTTCACTACTTTATCATTGCTGTCAAAAACCAACTAACCATGGTGTCTGTGTCTGTCTGACATTCCCTTTGAAAATATCTCTTCTCATTGAGTCTCATCTGTACTCATTCAGTTACTTTTCATGGACCATGTGTGCATACACATGTACACACACAGACACACACAGACACATACACACACACACAGCTTAAAAAAACCCTTCAAGCTTTCAAGTCATTTCATAAGCAATAGAAAAGATATATGTTCTTACAAGTCATGGCAGACAGCTGCCTAGTAAATTTTGTTGTAATGAATTTTTCATTACTAAAAAGTATTCTAGTATAAGAAGGGAGACATACTGAAAAGTAGTAGAAAACAAGATAATTTCTTAGAGGTTTTGGTTTACCTTCAATTATGAAAAGTTTATAATATGTAATATTTTTGTAGTCACAAAATCTATTGAATTTATGAAAGCTATTTATTTATGCCATGAAAAGGATTTCACCTTGAGCACCAATGATTCAAAGGCCAGGTTAGAGCTCAGCAGAAGAGTATGTAATAATGGAAGGGTGAGCAACCTTCTTGTGGAAACATTTAGTCCTCACTGAAGACCCGAAGGAATACAAAGATGTCAGTGAACAAGAAAAATCAGGGTGCTTTTAGGGACTGAGAACCATAGAGAGTAAATAGTTAAGGAGTAAAGCATCCACAAACTGAGTGGTTCAAACAATGAAAATTTATCGTCTCATAGTCCTGAGGCTGAAAGTCCAAGATCAAGGCATCAGCAGAGCCATGCTCCCTTTGAAGGTGATGAGGACAGATCTCTTCTAGGCCTCTCTCCCAGCTTCTGGTAGTTCCTTGGCTTGTAATATAGAACTCCAATCTTCACATGATGTTCTTCTTGTGTTCAAGGCTCTGGGTCTGAATTTCCCCTTTTATAAGGACACCAACATATTTTATTAGGGCCCCATCCTACTCTAGTATGACCTCATCTTAACTAATTTTACCTGCAGTGACCCTATTCCTAAATAAGATCACATTCTGGGTTACTCAGGGTTTGGACTTCAGCATATAAATTTGAGAGAGACACAATTCAACCCATAACAGATAATAAATGGTAAAACTGGGCATCAAAGCTCAAGTACTCATTCTCTTTTTACAACCAAGTAATCCTGAACACATCCTCAAACTTTTGGGTTTAGAAGGAGAGCTGGTATGGGTAATACTGGTGAGGAAGAGAAACTCAGGAGAAGTAAGGGAGTCACCATCACAAGACTTAGCTGCTTTGTGGTGACATGAAGAATTCTGCTTAATCCTATGGAAGTGCCAAATTGGGTGTAGGGGAGTCTACTTCTGTAAGGGTTAGCATTTGTCAATCAGTACCAGAGCTCCTCCTGGAATTCTGTGCATGGTCTCTGTGAACCATATCATCTCATAAATTTTAGATCTGGATGAGAAGTTAAAGATCATTTAGCCCAATACTCTCAAGTGAGAAAACTAAAGCCCACCCAGAATCTAGAATAACTCATTCAAAACCATAGAGCCTTGGCATCCTGATTTACAGCGCAGTGCTCTTTTCTCTCACTGGACAACCAGGAATGAATAAAATACGAGATCTCTCTTAGCTGTCATGGACATGTTTTTCTCCCCTCATCTTTGTCTCAAGCATCTCATGTGCAAAACTCACTCTTAGCTCATCGTTCTCCCAACTCAACAGTTAGAGGCAGATAGAAAGTGCTCAGTATTTATTGAATGAACTTATAAATGACAGTGGAGAAGCAGCAAACCTTTAAGGATAAACTCTTCAACTGAAGTATCCAGGTGGCCTCTTGACTCACATGCCCCTCTCTCTCTACAGAGGAGTCCACAGAGCTCTTTCACTTCTTCTAAGTTGAAGGTGGTTGGATCTTCTCCTCATAGATGTTTCTTCCAAACTGTGCTCCAGTTTCCCAGCATGGTAGCAGCTCCTCTTCTTGCAGGAGATGTGGACACCTGTTTGTGCTCCAGGGCAACATGGCTGGCTATGCCTGGGGGCTGCACTCTCTGCCTGCTGTTAATATTTACATCCAATATAACTCAGTGCCTAGCACAAGTAACTGAATAAGTGCTTGCTGGAGGAATAAATGAGTGATAGTGACTATTGCTTGGACTCTAGGATCCAAGTTAGTTGGGGATGGGAACTTATTCCAAATAACTTGCTAAGGTCTTCCAAATCAAACCCCCAAATTTGAAGTTTAATACATATTCTTTTCACATTATTTACAAAAGACATATTCCTTTTAGAAAAATTGAAGAACACAAAGATGTACAGAAAAGAATATGTAAATCTCTCATATCCTAACTTGCCGTAAACCAGAAACACACCATTCATGGATTTGTTGGCCACACTTTGAGTAGCACATGCAAAGCACCTTGGATTTTACTTGAAGTGTGCTGGAAAGCACACCTGGAGAGGTGGGAAAGAGGAGACTCAAAGACGACTGGTAGGATTATGGTGATGCTCTTTGCGGAGATGAAGAAGACCAGTGGAGAACGCATTTGGGAGGAGAAAGCAAAAGTTCTCAACTTGGTTGAGAGATATCTAAGCCTTCAAGTAGAGATGTCCAGTAGGAAGTTAGATATATGAGTCTGGTGCTGACCGCTGAGGTCAAAGCCAGGGTTGTATTCTCAGAAAGTCATGATAGCCTGCATTTAAGACCTCAGACTAGCTGAGTTATCTAGCAAGTGTGGAAATGAAAGAAAAGAAACTCTAGGACTTAGACCTGGGGCATTCTGACATGAGAATTATTGACTCCATCAGTTTTAACATTCAAGAAATTTTCTCCTAACATTTGTGGAGTCCTGAGGCTTCACAAAAACACAGAATAAAATTCCCAAGTGTCATAATGCTGGCATGGAGTGGCAGTCAATAAATACACATGGAATGAATGAATGAGCTCCAAAATAAAGGGTTCAAAAACCCCTGAGATTTTGTGATTTTAGAACGCCAAGTTTCTTCCCACCCATGATGTGTTAGGTTGAGCGGTGACTTACCCTCAAAGATATGTCCATGTCCCAGAACCTGTGAATGTGACTTTATTCAGAGAAAAGAGTCTTCTTTGCAGATGTAATTGAGTTAGGATTCTTGAGATTATCCTGGATTATCTGAGTAGGATCTATATCCACTAACCATCCTTTTAAGAGACAGACATGGAGGAAAAACACAGACAGATGGGGAGAAGATCATGGGGCCGTGGCAGACATTGGAACTGCAGCTTCAAGTCAAGGATTGCCAGCAGCTGCCAGAAGCTTGAAGAGGCATGGAGGACTCTAGCCTGGAGCCTCCAGGGGTAGTGTAGCCACCTGGCTGACACATACCAGTCCTGCCAACACCTTCATTTCAGACTTCTGCCCTCTAGAACTGTTAGAAAATAGATTTCTGTTATTTTCAGTCATCCAGTTTGTGGTCATTTGTTAGAGAAGCCTCAGGAAATGAATACACATAGTATCTTGTAGCGGATGCTGTTGCAATATTTCTTTTGGAACTCTGCTGTTTTCTGATTCAGTGATTCTCAACTCTGGTTGCCTATTAGAATTGCCTAGATATTTTCTAAGGAAGGCTGGTGTCTGGAACATCCTCAGAGATTCTGATTCAAGAGGGCTGTGGTACAGGCTGGTATTGGTATAGAGCTGGAACTGTCATTTAATTAGTCAAAACAACTTAACATCATGGGGTGGCACAGAGGTACTGGGGGTGGGAAAACCTATATAATTGTTTTGACCTTAGGAATTTGCTTTGAAATATAACAATATGTGTCTTTACATTCAAGTATATTCTTAGAAACTGGCTGAAGCAATTTTGCATCCTTGTGGCACTAAGTCCCACTTCCACCATGAAACAGGTACCAAAACATTCCTGTTTCCACTGTGAAGGAATAAATGGATGCTCTGACACGTGGCCACCGTTGCTGACCTGACCACTCTGCAGAAGCACCAGGAGGCATTGCTTGCTAGACTGAAGCTTGATCATGTTTCACTTTAGTCTAATCAAAAGATTTGCTTGCAAGCCTTCATTCCAAATGGCCCCAGTGCCCTCCATACAATCAGATAATGACAATTGTGAGTTTCAGATAATTATGTGGCGTGCTACTTCACATAATTAAAAAAAAATGCTTCAGAGAAGTGCTGAATAGGAGAAGAGTAAGTTATTATTTAGAGGGAAGAGGATTCCCAATTGTGGAACAAAGTAATTCCTTGTACCCTGGTTCTAAATAAATGTTTCTTTATTTTTGAAGTTGCGTGACCCCCTGTCGTGGTCTTTTTTGCACACATGTCAGAAAGCAGTCATGAGTGCATTGTAGTTAGCAGTGTGAGCCTATCTGTAAAGGGTCTTTGACGAAGAGCTCACTGCCTCTATTGACTCCCCAGGATGTCTGAAGTCACAAGTTTGGCTGGAGCACATGAGCCCAGATAAAGAAGATGGTTTTGCCCTCCTGAAACAAAGCCAGAAACTTGATCTCCTTTATTGTGCACTTTGGGTCATGTGCTAATGATGAGGGTTTCTCTAATACTAATCCCCCTAATGAAGGCTTCTCCCAGCCCTTACACAAACCCACACGGCCCCGTGGCTTGGCAAGCCAGAGAGAATAAAGGCAGCATGGTGTTTGGCTTTTGAACTGAGTTCAAGGCAATTAAAGTCAAGAGCTAAGGAGGGAAGGAGAGGGTTTAGAAATACCAGCATAATAAGTAGTATGACTGGGTGCTCTGTAAATTAACTCAATTAGACAAAGCCTGATTTAACGGGGGAAGATGGTGAGAAGCGCTACCCTCATTAAATTTGTTTGTTAGAGGCACTTCTAAGGAAATTAAATCTGTTAGTTGTTTGAATCACATAAAATAGTGTGTGCATGTTCATGTACACATGTGCACACATGTAGCTTCTGTGATTATTGTGGGTTTTTTTTAAGAGGAGAGAAATAGAACACAAAGAAAAAGAAATACTGAACAAAAAGACTGAAAGAGTGGAAGATAAGGAAAAAGTGGGATAGAGACAAGGAAAGTAAGAGAGAGAGAGAGAGAGAGAGAGAGCTCTCCCAATTACAAAGCCATGAGCCCTCTTTGGTGGGGGCTTCTGCTCAGTTGCTTGGGCTGCGAAAACCTGCCAGGAGCCTGGGCTCAGTTCCCCCGAATCTGCATGACAGTGGACAGCCTGGTGAACAAGGAGTGCTGCCCACCCCTGGGTGCAGAGTCGGCCAATGTCTGTGGCTCTCAGCAAGGCCGGGGGCAGTGCACAGAGGTGCGAGCCGACACGCGGCCCTGGAGTGGTCCCTACATCCTACGAAACCGGGATGACCGTGAGCAGTGGCCAAGAAAATTCTTCCACCGGACCTGCAAGTGCACAGGTGAGGCCCATGCTCCAAGCTTGGTGGGGAGGGCCTGAGTTGGGAAAAGAGCTTCTTCTAAGGAAGAGATGAGACTCTTGGCAGAGACTCTTAGATTAGGCTTTGAAAGACAAACCAGTGATGGTTTTGATGGGAAGCGTATTCAATAAGGCCGATGTGCTGGTTTATTCTTCACACCCTCTACCACATCTAGTTATAAAAACTAAATAAATATGACGTGGGCCAAGCCTGGTTATATGAACGCATGCCAACATACTATTGGCTTGTTTGTTGGAAGGGGAATTTAAGAGCTTAAATGTGTCAGCTTTGAAACTAAGAGCAAGTCCTTTCAAGAGGGATTCGGTGCCCTCTCCTGAAATGGGTTTGCACTTGTTGAAAAGGGGTAGGTGAGGCTTGGTATTTAGAAGACAGGAGTCAAAGGCAGGTGTTCTGATCTCAGCAGTTCTCATGATTTAAATGGATCTCAAGCAGAGTGCATATTTCTCATTAAAGCTTATGACTGGGTTGTAACTTTGCCAAAATTGTTGAGACATGGCAAAAAGGAGCTTTCTCAGGGAGCTAGGGCAGGGATGGTTGTTCTTAGGTAATGGTGGCTTTTTGTCACTCTTTTCTGGACTTGAACTGGACATCACAAAATTTGCTCAGTGTCCTTTTAGATCCTGGTTTCTCTCATTACCTGTTGCTTGGACATCTCTGCGTATTTCTCATTCCTCTGGCTCTTCAGGGCTTTTCCAAATCCTCTTCAATCGTTTCTGCCGTCAGTTTCCAGCAGCCATGCCCCGCGGGGATAAATGTTCAAAGCCTGGCAAGGCCACTGAAATACAAAAAACACACGTGGCAACCTCAGCAAAGCCCTTGGACACTGGACACTGTTCTAGCCTGGGTGGCTGCAGAAGACTTTTTCCTTTTAAAAATACTTTTTAACTTCTGTTCTTGCAAGATGCTGGAACATAGGAGAACATAGGTCATTGAGCTTCGTAAGGGGTTGAAGAGGTACTACTAAGGGAACATACAAAGGCCTGTGGTGTTGGTGTAGGAATGACATTCGATTTAGTTTTGATTTTAAATTTCAACTTTGTTTGAGGTCCAGGGAGTACATCCGCAGGTTTGTTATCTAGGTATGTTGCACAGTGTGGGGGTTTGAGGTATGATTGATCCTTTCACCCAGGCGGTATGTGTAGCACCCTGCAGGTAGTTTTTCAAACTTTGCTCCCTCCCTCCCTCCCTTCTCTAGCAGCCCCCAGTGTCTATGCCTACTGTTGCTGGCTTTACGTCCACGAGTACCCAGACATTAGATTTACTTTTTCACATTAAAAGTTCTGGCTTTAGGCTGGGCACAGTGGCTCATGCCTGTAATCCCAGCACTTTGGGAGGCAGAGGTGGGTGGATCACCTGAGGTCAGGAGTTTGAGACCAGCCTGGCCAACATGGTAAAACCTCATCTCTACTAAAAATACAAAAATTAGCTGGAGTGGTGGTGGGTGCCAGTAATCCCACTACTCTGGAGGCTGGCAGGAGAATCTCTTGAACTCAGAAGGCAGAGGTTGCAGTGAGCTGAGATCGCGCCACTGCACTCCAGCCTGGGCAACAGAGTGAGATCCATCTCAAAAAAAAAAAAAAAAGTTCCGGCTTTATAATCATTTTGTAGTAATATTTTAAATTCTGTCATTTAGAAGACTACCTAGGTCCTAGTTTTGCTCTGGGTATTAGTTGTGACAAAAATTTCAATAACATGTTGCATATATATTATGTAGATTTTCTAAATTATTTAAGCATTTGCTTCCATAGACTTTGTCTCATAAACTATGATGGTTTTTCAGATGAATGAGGAGCAGGTTGCTGGTGTGGTTAGTGTGATTGAAAACCACACTAACACAGTAACTTCTTTGTTCAAAACCCAAAAATACTTCTAGAACAATTATTTCTATGTCAGTCAGTGAAAAAGTGCTGGCCCAGCATGGTGGCTCACACCTGTAATCCCAGCACTTTGCGAGGCCAAGATGGGTGAATCACTGAAGGACAGGAGTTTGAGACCAGCCTGGCTAACATGGTAAAATCCCATCTCTGCTAAAAATACAAAAATTAGCCTGGCATGGTGGTGGGCACTTGTAATCCCAGCTATTGAGGAGGCTAAGGCAGCAGAATCGCTTGAACCTAGGCGGCAGAGGTTGCAGTGAGCCAAAATTGTGCCATGCACTCCAGCCTGTGCAACAGAGTGAGACTGTGTCTCAAAAAAAAAAAAAAAAAGCATGGTGGTGGACATCTGTAGTCCCAGCTACTCCAGAGGCTATGGCAGGAGAATCACTTGAACGCGGGAGGCGGAGCTTGCAGTGAGCCAAGATCCTGTCACTGCACTCCAGCCTGGGTGACAAGAGTGAAACCCCATCTCAAAAAAGAAAAAAAAGAAAGTGCCAGAAGTTTTAAAAAGCTGGAAATTTGCATTGGATAGAATCCTGAGGCAGAGGACTTTCGGAAGTCAGATGTATCTGTTGACTCTTTTTGTCACCAGCTTCTTTATATTTTTTACCTGGATAGCAAGTTTTTTTTTTTTTTTTCTTGTAGGGATAGAAAGAATAGAGGATGATAGAATAGAAGGGATCATTGCTATTTCCCTTTGCTGAGGAAATGTTGCTCTAGAAGTAACAGGAACTTAAGATTATGTTTTGCAGTTTTATTGAGGCGTAATTGTTACATAGAACACTGCACACAATTAATGTGCACAATTTGGTGTTTGGACATACGTATACAGTTGTGTTACCATCTCCACAACCAAGATAATAAACATATCCATCATCTCCAAAGGTTCCTCGTGGCTCCTGGTTTTTGTTTATTTTTTGTTTTTGTGGTAAGAACAGTTAACATGAGATCTGCACTCTTAACATGTTTTTAAGTGCTGAATGTCTTATTGTTAACTATAGGCGCTATGTGGTACAGCTGAACTCTGAAACTTGCTCATTTTGTATCCTTATAACTTTACAACAACTCCCCACAGCCCCTTCCCCATGCCCTGGTAACCACAATTCTGTTGTGTACTTCTATATGTTCGCCTACTTTAGATGCCTCATATGAGAAGACTCATGCAGAGTTTGTCCTTCTGAGACTGACTTATTTCACTTAGCACAAATGTCTTCCAGATCCATCCATGTTGTCGCAAATGGTAGACTTTTTTTTCTTTTTAAAGGCTGAATAATATTCCAGTGTATTATCATACCAACTTTGGATGGCTCCACTTATGTTGCTAGATGATCTTTTTCTCTGAATCTCAGGACAGGAGACTAAGTCCTTAGTGACTGAGCTGGGAAGTTATTTTGTGTACATCATAATTACCATTCTGTGACATGCTGTGTGTCCCAGAGCAGGACACACGTCCTTCAATTAATTCTCCCCCAAACAGTAAGTTGCTAGCCTTCCTGGGGTAGCTTTTTCATGATTTGTGGGGCAATCTTTGGAATTTAAACCTGATCCTGAGCCTCCAAAAAAACCTCTACAATAGCCTGACGACTCTTTTGCAAGAGTCCCTAGGGCACTCCTGGGATGGTCCAAAATTTCTTAAGGAGGAGATGTAGGTAAGTTTCTTGTAACATACTATGGATGACCCTGAATGTTGTTAATTCTTTGGAAAATAAACACTTCCTAGTTGCCATAATCATGAAGCTGGCAAAGTCATTTCAGCTTAATAAATAGAAACACATACAAACCCTGGGATTTGTTTTTTAAAACCCTAAATTCTACAGTGAAATTCTCTGTAGAGAGCTTCTCTATAGCCTCTGTAGGGATAAATTGAAACAAAAAAGCTACTGAGCTTAATTGTCAGGAAGAGCTGAATTTCAGGAGACTTTGAATTTGCCCTTTACCTTATAAGGCTTACCTGCCAGTTGGCTTTACAAGAGTATGCCATTTGCAGCTGTGTCTTTTGACTTTTGCAAAATCTATGCACCAAATAGTTTTTGAACAGTTGACGGTGAACTTCTTGTTTGTACAAGTGACTAAGTGCCTCCATTTTCCAATCTCTGAAATGGGGATAATGATGAAACCACTTGTAAAATCCTTTTGAGTACTGTAGATGAAAGGACCTATGTAAGTATAAAGTATTGTTATTAAAATAATAGAATCTCTGATTAAAAGGAATAGGCTATTTAGAGTTCCTTGTAAATTCACTAATCGGTGGTCTTTAAGCTTATTTAGTCTAATGGCTTTCTGAGGTTGAGCTAATGCAGTTCATGTAGGAATGTGTGGTGTTTAGATGTTCTCACTCTTTTTCCATTTTTATCCTAGTCATTTGTCAGCATAAGACTTTGACTCTTTAAATTTAATTTTTGCTCAAGGACATACTCGGTGGTTGATAGATTGATATTATCTAGAGATCATTTTTTCCCTCTCTCTCCATTCCCCAGTAAGCTAGCACAGTTCTTTCTAAAATGCTCCTCTTATATTTTTTGCATTGGTCGATTAAGAAGAAAAAACTCACTCATGTTAAATTGAGGTAAGATACTACCAGGATATCTAAATTAAAGAAATAAACATTTTGTATATTGGGCTTTCATGTTATCCTTTTCAGTCGTCTTCAGCATTTCAACAAATTCTTTAGGTCAGGTTTGTAAGCTTAGAAAAGAAAGGGATCTGACTGCAGAGCTTTGGAATATTTTCTCTGAAACATGTTGGAAAAGGAATTTTTTAACTGAATAAATTTCTGAGTCATAAACGAGCTCCAAACCAGACACAAGCTTGCTTTCTTCCCCCTTCCCATTCTTTTCACAGGTGTTGAACGCTCTCTTATCAGAACTTATACATTGCCTTTTGGAGGCAACTCTGGTTACATTAAAGTTTCTTGTTCACTGTAGTATGAAGCATCTCTGATTTTCTGAGTCAGGATTAGTCATTTTGTCACTTGTCATCCCATGGAGCTTGGTTTGTTCCTCTGTTTTCACTTTTCCCACAATTTGACTTGTGTTGAGACGTCACTGTGTATGTGTCCTTCCTTTCCACTAGACTAAGGTTTTATGCCTTATTTAGACAGGCGCTCCCTGACTTATGATGGGGTTACATCCCAATAACCCATCATAAGTTGAAAATACCGTAAGTCAAAAATGCATTTAATACACCTAACATATGAACATCATAGCTTGCATAACCTACCTTAACTGTGCTCAGAACACTAGCATTAGCCTGCAGTTGGGAAAAAGCATCTCACACATGGCCTATATTATAACAAGGTGTTGAATATCTCATGTACTTTATTAAATACTGTACTGAAGGTGGAAACCAAAATGGTTACGTGGGTATTCAAAGTAGAATTTCTACTGAATGCATATTGATTATGCGCTATCCTAAAGTTGAAAAATTTTAAGTTGAACCATCATAAGTCAGAGGCCATCTGTATTTGTATCCACTAGTGTCTTATCCCTTTTATTCAATTATTCATTGATTCTTTCACCACCCGCCCACCCAACATTTCTTTAGCACCAATTAGGCCCTTCAGATACAGAGAGGGGGGAAAATACTGATGTGATTCTTAAGGAGTACATAGTATAGTGATATGTATGACAGATAAAAAGACAAGCAATTGCTATACTATTTGATAAGTGGTCTCTAATAATACTAGTAATAACACTTAATGTCAAACTCACTATATACCAGATGTGGTTCTAAGTTCTCCACATCAAGGTGCTTGTTTTTCATATCATAAACGCTATGGTAGCATAAATACGTGTTGAATTGTTGTATTTTTATTTTTATTTTTCATTACATAAACGCTATGGTAGCATAAAGGCATGTTGAATTGTTGTATTTTTATTTTTATTTTTTTTGAGATAGAGTCTTGCTGTGTCGCCAGGCGCCAGGCTGGAGTGCAGTGGTGTAATCTCGGCTCACCGCAACCTCTGCTTCCCGGGGTTCAAGCAATTCTCCTGCCTCAGCCTCCCTGGTAGCTGGGACTGCAGGCATGTGCCACCACACCCAGCTAATTTTTGTATTTTAAAAGAGATGGGGTTTCACCATGTTGGTCAGGATGGTCTCGATCTCTTGATCTCGTGATCCGCCCGCTTAGGCCTCCCAGAGTGCTGGGATTACAGGCATGAGCCACTGCACCCTGCCGAATTGTTGTATTTTTAAATAGACTTTAGTTTCTAGAGCAGTTTTAGGTTCACAGCAAAAGTGAGTCAAAAGTACAGAAATTTAACCCTCCCTTGCCCCCACACACTCACACCTCCCTCACTATCAGGGCATGTTTAGTGTTGGCTACCTTTTAGATAGTAGGTATCAATAAATTATTTGTTAAAGAAATACAGGAGAGAGACAATTATTTTGTTTCTGACAACTACAAAGAATCACGGCAAAGAAAATAGAGTAGTCTTCAGATTCATGGCATGAGCTATGAATTACTCAATTTCAACAATCAGACCCCCAAATTCAAAACAAGGGTTATGCCTTCAAATGTAGGAATGTATTAAATTTATTATTATAATATTTGGGGTGTTATTAATATTTTTAAACATTGAGACTTTATTATTTCAGATCAGCTTTGGGTTCATATTAAAATTGGGAAGAAAGTACAAAAATTTCCATCTACCCTCTCCCCCACACTCTGCAATCTTCCACTAGCAACATCCACAACCAGGGTTACAATCAATGAACATATTATTATATTATCATCGCCCACATTTCTCAGCATTTTGAAGCAAAGAATCACTCTTCTACTGTAGAGAGGTGACTAGACATTGACCTCCAATCGTCTATAAGCAGCTGGAAATTTAACTGAATTTTAATCTGGGTTGCTACTCTTCTTGAGACACAGCAGTTTGTTCACTCAGTTCTCAAAAAAATGTCCCATTCCTATAAAAGCTGCCAGAGTAGGTGATATGTTTTAATCAAATCTGTTTTCAAAAGTTGCCCCAGGGAAAATAGACTTCAAGGTCTGTAAAACTTGGAGCATCTTGCATAGGATCTGATGGGATAGTAGCTGCTTCATAAATATTTGTTAAATAAATAATTTGTATTTAATAGTTTATCTCCAGGAATCCACATACATTTTTTTTTTTTTTTAAGATGGGGTTTCACCATGTTGGTCAGGCTGGTCTTGAACTCCGGACCTCAGGTGATCCGCCCGCCTTGGCCTCCAAAGTGCTTGGATTACAGGTGTGAGCCACCGCGCCCGGCCTCACATACATTTTAATGTTTAACTTAAACTATTCAAAAACATGATTTTTGGTCTTGGGAAGAGTAGAATTTTTCCCTTTCTTCAATATTTTTACTTATGTTCTCATACAGTGCTGAAACAGAAAAATACAGATAATTGAGCTACGTAAAAGCAGGAGGGCTATATGTTACATTATAAAAAACAAAAAACCCAAATAACCAATTACAATTAAAGAAAATTCTTCCTACTTACATTTTAAGGAAATTTTCTTTAACCATCAAAAAATCCACTATAGAAATGGAAGCCTGTGCATTTTCTTTACAGAGTGCTGTTAATCATTTCGTTTTCATGCTGTTGGAAAATTTTCCCTTCCTTGAGAGATCCAAGTAACCCTCCCTTTCCTATGGTCACAGTACTTTTTACTTACCTCTATTTTGGAACTTGTAGTTTATCAAAATTGTTTATAGGGGCTGCTTTTTCTGTGAATCCACAGAACAGGGAGCGAAAAGGTAGGTGGCATCATCCGCTACGTGCTCGATACTTCTGTTATTCACTCAACACACGTTTGTTTTGAGCAAGGCTCAGCAGAGGCCTAGTTAATGAGTTCAGAGCCTTCCAGCTGCCTGGAGCTGAAACACGTGTAGAGATGTTTACAGTCAGTGTAAACAAATGTGAAGAAAGGGGATGTATGAGGTGTAAGGAACTAGCTGACCCGGACCCTGACCTGTGGAATCAAGAATGACCTTAGAGAGGACCAATGTGACACTTAAAGGAGAAGCAGGTCATGCAGGCAAAGAGGAATTTAGGGAGACAGTGAGGGAAAGTGTTGCAGGAAGAAGGAAGAGCAAGCAAATAGGCCTAGGGCATGAGGTAGAGGAGGAGGAGGCGGAGGAAGAGTAAGTGAGCTGGTCACCCTCTTTAAATGCTTTACCTAATAATCCCTTTACTTTTCTGAGAGAGAAGCATTATTATCCCCTTTTGTTTCAACCTTTTGCTCTAATGATATTTCAATTTTACCTTCTAACCTAAGGAATGAGGTGCTGGTCATACCCAAAGCAATAAGTTGGAAGGCAAAGAAGGGAAAAGTCAGGCAAGCTAAAAGAATTTAAACTTGAGATGCTGATCACAGAGATGCCCAGAGCTTGATATGATCAGTCCTGTCCTCCTTCCCTGGGCTTTGAGAAAGCAGGGAGCTTTGTGCAGCTGACAGGACATCCTGCAGTAATGGGCACTTCCTGATACCATGGCCGCTGATTCACCCTTATGACTTGCCAGCCTCCATTGATTTTGTCTTAATGCTGTCAACTTGGTGAAATAAGTCAATTTTTAAAATGTGAGATTTCATCTAAACTCCTGGAAATCAGCTAACTTATGTATTTGTTTATTTTCTTTTTTAATTTTTTTGAGGCAGAGTCTTGCTCTGTCGCCTAGGCTGGAATGCAATGGTGTGATCTCACTGCAACCTCCACCTCCTGGGTTCAAGCCATTCTCCTGCCTCAGCCTCTGGAGTAGCTGGGACTACAGGCATGCACCACCACACCTGGCTAATTTTTTTTTGTTTTTAGCAGAGACGGGGTTTCACCGTGTTGGCCAGGTTGGTCTCGAATTCCTGACCTCGTGTAATCTGCTCGCCTTTGCCTCCCAAAGTGCTGGGATTACAGACGTGAGCCACCGCACCCGGCCATGTGTTTATTTTGGTTCCATCTTTACCTTGCTGTGTTTTTTCTTCCTTCTCTAAATCAATGGACTGTTCTGTGTCATCCCTTTGTACGGGCATGGAGCAGGCGCAGGAGGGGACACCCCTGCGATCCTGAGAGGAAGGAGTGTGTGCGTGAGTCTGCTAGGGCTGCCATAGCAAAGTCCCGTAGACTGGGCAGCTTAAACACTGAAATTCACCCTCCCACAATTCTGGAGCCTGGATGGCTGAAATCAGGGAGCTGTCTCCTCTGAGGCCTCTCTCCTTGGCTTGCAGATGGCTGTGTTCTCCCAGTGTCTTCATGTGGTCGTCCTAAAACTGTGTCCAAATTTCCTCTTCTTTTGAGGACACCAGTCATACTGGATTAGGGCCCACCCTAATGACCTCATTTACCCTTAATTTCCTCTTTAAAGACACTATCTCCAAATATAGTCACATAGGAAATATACTGGGGGCTAGGACTTGGGGGGATGCAGCTTAGCTAATCGCAGTATACAACACATTTCATGTCCTGTTTTCTTTGCTGGGAATGTTTCTAGGAAACTCTCTAGTGCTTAGTCCACTTGGATATAAAAACATTTAAGAAGAGACCATGGGAAGAAAATTGACTTTCTTTGCCTTCATGTAAGCACCTTCATCTTCCCTTCCATTCAAATTTCAGAGTGCAAATTCAGAAATTTCTTCCAAACGACATAAACCCACTTCCTTTCCATCTTTCTGTTTTGTAAACTAGGAAACTTTGCCGGCTATAATTGTGGAGACTGCAAGTTTGGCTGGACCGGCCCCAACTGCAATCGGAAGAAACCACCAGTGATTCGGCAGGACATCCATTCCCTGACTCCTCAGGATAGAGAGCAGTTCTTGGGCGCCCTAGATCTCGCAAAGAAGAGCACACACCCCGACTACGTGATCACCACGCAACACTGGCTGGGCCTGCTCGGGCCCAGTGGGACCCAGCCGCAGTTTGCCAACTGCAGTGTTTATGATTTTTTCGTGTGGCTCCATTATTATTCTGTTAGAGATACATTATTAGGTGGGTTTTTTCCCTGGCTGAAGGTATATTATTACAGGTTTGTGATTGGGTTGAGGGCATGGCA
Organism: Cacajao melanocephalus; assembly: GCA_963573385.1. Lineage (NCBI taxonomy): Eukaryota > Metazoa > Chordata > Mammalia > Primates > Pitheciidae > Cacajao > Cacajao melanocephalus. Next base: position 99,990 of record CAUYLG010074514.1, on the reverse strand, counting down.
GCGGGAAGTAATTTCATGCAAGTTAATTAACAAGAGAGCAACCTCAAGGCAGCCTTAGGTTTATGAAAGTCGTAGAATTATCAAATACTGCCTGGAGTTAGGAAGAAGCAGTTTCTTCCTGCACATTGACAGCAGACACTTTAAATGTTCTCTCCTCTACTGTAGGTTCTTGGTTCAAAGTATAGACTGTGCTCTATGAAGCTGTTAATCATCAAAGGTGTGAGTCGGTGAGATGGAGGCAAATTCCTTTTGATTTTAGAAGAAAATATTTGCAAATCTGGCCGTGGAAGCCCTCTCTGACCTTTTCTCCAAATTAGAGGAATTAACTGAGCATGTGCCAAGGCACATGAAGCTTCTTTGTGTAGAATTAGAGTGCTCATGTTGGAAGTAAGTATCTTGTTAAACTCACATGATAGATAAACTTTGGATAGATTTTAGACAGTCTATCACATGATAGACTTTTCAGATCATTATGGTACTCCTCCATGGCCCAGAACCTCCAAATTTTTTGGAATTGTATTGTCAGGGAAAAGTACAAGCTTAGCCACAGCCATGTAGAGTTTCTGCTGCTTAGCTCTTTGCAACACAGTCATGTTGGATGCTTGGGAAAATGGTGACCTGCCCTTCCACGTCTTAAACATTGGGGCCTGGATAGGACTTGGAATGAGGGGGTTGTCTGTTACAAACTTCATGGATCCGCCAGGCACAGTGGCTCACGCCTGTAATCCCAGCACTTTAGGAGGCTGAGGCAGGTGGATCACCTGAGGTCAGGAGTTCAAGACCAGCCTGACCAACATGGCGAGACCCTGTCTCTACTAAAAATACAAAAAATTAGCCGGGTGTGGTGGCAGACACCTATAATCCCAGCTACTCAGGAGGCTGAGGCAGGAGAATGGCTTGAACCTGGGAGGCGAAGGTTGCAGTGAGCCGAGACCACGCCATTTACTCCAACCTGGGCAACGAGAGCGAAATGCCATCTCAAAAACAAACAAACAAACAAACAAATAAAACCATCATGGATCAAGTAGGTTCAGCTTTCTCCTTAGTTATTTTTCAGTCAAAAGAAAGCCATAGACAACAATGTATTCCAGGAGGGCTTGAATCCATCCTAGTTTCTTCTCATAGCAGTCGTTGAATGCCTGGCTGTATGTGCACCTGTCCCCATTTTTGGGGTCCCTCAGTGGGGTCAGGATGAATGAAGACATTAAGCTCACTTTGAAGAGCGAGATTCTGATTCGGACGCACTCGTCCTTGTACCCATCACTGTTCCCCTTCACTTTATGCCCTCTCATTGTCGGGTTCTGAGAACTTGAAACCTCGCTCTGGATTAAACATGAAAAAGGGCTGTGTGGCCAACATCAGGGACAGCAGTTCTTTTCTCAGTGTGAGTCTTTTAAAACTTGCCTTACAGGTAAGCATCTGTCTTTCTTTATCGATAGATGAGGAGGCTCTTTTGGCTATAAACCTTTATAGTTTTCCTGTCATCACTCTGAGGAGTTTTTGCTTTATGAGAGGGTAGTCTCTCAAGAGGAAAAGAAAATGATAGTTTCTGGTCATAGCTAGGAATTGAATTTATATTCATGTCAGTTCAACTCTCTGAAATTATTGTAGGTATTTTGAACAAGAACTAAAGTTAGCTAAAGTTTCTACGTAACCATCAAAGCTGTTATGAAAAAGGGAAGAAGGATGCACCAGGCAGCAAGGAGGTCATTAAATCGTCCAGAGCTTTTCACTGAAATTGGCAGTTCCAGTGGCCAGCCTACATGGCTTGAATGTATTTTTCTCTCTCCTAGTCTCAGCGACAATGCTTGTCAGCTGGTAGTTATAACAGACTGATGAGTGAGGCAAAATACATGAAAGTTCTTTTTGGTTCCATAAATACTGCATTAGGACTAAGTGCAGTTGAAGTTATAATATTATTAATTAATCCCTCTCTTTTAAATTTATACATTTGTGAAGCAAAGCTTAGCAAATGCTTTTTAAAAATACATTTCATTTAGGTCTTAATAATCTATTCTTTTTTAAATGTTTTATTATTTATTTTTTAAAAAATTTGTTTATTTTACTTTAGATGCATACTACATCTGGCATTTCTCCCCATGTTATCCCTCCCCACCTTCCCCTCCCTCCCCACCCCCACTCTCTCTCCCCTATCCCCCCGCAACTGTCCCCAGTGTGTGATGCTCCTCTCCCTGAGTCCACGTGTTCTCGTTGTTCAACACCCACCTATGAGTGAGAACATATGGTGTTTGACTTTCTGTTCTTGTGTCAGTTTGCTGAGAATGATGGTTTCCAGATTCATCCAAGTCCCTACAAAGGACACGAACTTTTGGATAGTCTATTTCACCTGAATGGATTGTTGCTTACGAATTAAATATGTATCAGAGGCTCCCAACTCTGAAAATCACCTGCTAGAAATCAACCTTTTGAGAGATAAAAGAGGGTTTATCCTAAAAATACCATTACTTCTGAAATTCCTTTGTATTCATGTCATTACTGTTGCTTTTAGAGAGATAAATAACAACAAACTTTTTTTCTTAGTGTTATAAAATATCATGGACTCTATAGATACAGCCCAGGTAAGGTTTAACATTTTAAAAATTCTATTCTGTCATCTCTAATATGTTTCCCAATTGGTTCAGGACCAGGACGCCCCTACAAGGCCATAGATTTCTCACATCAAGGACCCGCTTTTGTTACCTGGCACCGGTACCATTTGTTGTGTCTGGAAAGAGATCTCCAGGTAGGTCAAAACTATGCATTTAGTTTTATTTACTCAAAACTATGCATTTTAATTTTTAAAAAATTTGTTGTATATATTTAAGGCATACAATATGAGCTTTGATATACTTATCTTGACATACATACAAGATAAGTAAAGTGATTACTGCACTAAAGCAAGTTAACAAACCCAGCATCACACAGAGATATCTTTGTGTGTGTGTGTGTGTGTGTGTGTGTGTGTGTGTGTGTGTGTGGTAAGAGTACCTAAAGTCTCCTCTCTTGGAAAATTACCAATATACAATACAACCTTAACTATAGTGTCAGACCTCTAGACTTATTTATCCTATATAACTGCAACTTTGCACCTTTCAGCCTATATCTTCCCATTTCTCCCAGCCCTTTGTAACTACTATGTAACTGCCTTTCTATGTATTAATTGTTTCTTTTTTTTTTCTTCTTTTCTTTAGATTCAACAAATAAGTGAGATCATGCAGTGTTCTTCTTTCTGTGTCTGGCTTATTTCACATGGTATAATATCTTCTAGATTCATCCATGTTATTACAAATGGCATGATCTCCTTTTTAAAGGCTGAATAATATTCCATTGTATACAGTGTGTATATGTGTGTGTGTATGTGTGTGTGTGTGTGGATATTATATACACATGCTGATTTATGTCACAATTTCTTCATTCATTTATTCATCTGGTACTCCTAATCTTGGTAGACATTTGGCTGAGACACATATCAGTCTTTGCCTTGTATACTTTCTTGTTGTATCTGATGGCATGGATTAAATGACTAGGCCTGCCCTTTGCTTTTAGCGACTCATTGGCAATGAGTCTTTTGCTTTGCCCTACTGGAACTTTGCCACGGGGAGGAACGAGTGTGATGTGTGTACAGACCAGCTGTTTGGGGCAGCGAGACCAGATGATCCAACTCTGATTAGTCAGAACTCAAGATTCTCCAGCTGGGAAACGGTCTGTGATAGGTAATGGCTCCTGTACCTGCAGTGATATCCAGAGACAGTCTTTTCTGATGTCTGAGAGGTGAAGTCACTTTATACTTCTGTTTCTTATGCATGTGGAGTTCTATTTACATGTGTCTGGAAACAGTTTTCCTGTGGGAGGTGGGATTTCAAAAATTCTAAACTCTTTAAAAAAATAAGTATATCAAAATCACTTTTGTGAATTGATTATGCTTGACCATCATTTTGAGATCAGGTTAGTTTTACCAGGTTAGTGCAAATCTAATTGCGGGTTTTGCCATTAAAAGTAATAGCAAAAACTGCAATTACTTTTGCACCAGCCTAATCAAATTAAGAGTAGTTCTTGCATTCAGTCAACATTTTCTGAGCACCAATCATATCCTACATGATGTGGTACTGCTGGGAATACAAAGATGAATGAAATAAAATCTCCCTTTTGAATGTTCTCTTGTATTAGTTAACAAAGATAGATTTCTTGTAAGTAAATTACAATTGAGTGTGAGAAGTACTGTAATAGATGTATACACAAAGACAAGAAGAGAGTCTGGGCAAGTCCCGAAGAGGCGGAGATAATGGTTCTGAGAAGGGGAGAGGCACAGATGGTAGTCAGGTAGAGGAGGGTGAGGGGAGTATGGCAGGGCAGTAGGTGAGTCCTTGATGGAGGGAACATCATGTGTGAAGCTAGATCATTCTCTGGAAACAGCCTGGTATGGCTGGGCCACAGGATGCTGGTGGGTGAAGGAGGACAGGGGCTTGGGGCCAGCCAGGGAAGGATGGTGTCTGACACGCTAAAGACTACATACACAGGTCAGTGGCCTGGCCTGCAGCCCACAAAGAGTTCTGTCCTCAAAGATTCCTTGAATTTGTTTCTCTTTCCTGGAACACATTTCAGCAAAAGATTTCCCAAGAGGCTCCTCACCTTCCTTTATTTATTTTTTTCCTCCAAAATCCCCATGTTTTTAACCCCACTGCTCTGCCTTGCCTCCCAGGTCCTTAGAATGCTCCAGGGCACAGAGCTCTGGCTCCCCCGGTCCCCAGGCTTCACTGTCGCCATCCTGAGTCTGGGCAGGTGTGTGTTTTGAGGGGCCCATGCTCAGCTAGCAGGAACTCCGTCTTCCACATCCTGTGCATTTCCTGCAGCACTGAGAACGGTGCTCCACAAGTAGAGACATCATCAGTGCATTTTCTGTGACTGAGCTTCATCCCATCAAGCGCCATTTCCCACAGTACCTTGGGATATTAGTAGACATATGTGAAAAGAGATTTCTGTCATCAAATAAATTTACAGAAGACTGAGTTTAGAAAACTTTTAAATTTTTAGAATGTCTTCAAGTGTTTTGTAGATGAATGTGTTATTCTTTTTCAAGAGGAGCCTAAACTTACCTGACCCTGGAACTCTTACTTCACGGGATATCCCTTTGGAATCCGCTTTGGGAAATGCTGCCTGGGAGGCCTTGGAGACCTTTCTTTGCTTAGTGTTTAGGTCCTGGTCTCTTTCATCCCTGTGGATGTGCTGATTCTATTCTCACATACTTGGTGCTACACCTAATTCATTAAAACCCTCATAGTAACATCTTTAAATTTTTATCTCTACCGGCGAAATAATGGTCTGCATTTTGGGAGACCGAGGCAGGAGGATCACTTGAGGCCAGGACTTCCAGACCAGCCTGGGCAATGTAGTGAAACCCTGTCTCTACATAAAGTTTAAAAAGTTAGCCCAGCTGGGCACGGTGGCTCACACCTGTAATCCCAACACTTTGGGAAGCCAAGGTGGGTGGATCACCTGAAGTCAGGAGTTCGAGACCAACCTGACCAACATGGTGAAACCTCGTCTCTACTAAAAATACAAAAATTAGCTGGTCTTGGTGGCATGTGGCTGTAGTCCCAACTACTTGGGAGGCTGAGACAGGAGAATTGCTTGAACCCGGGAGGCAGAGCTTGCTTTGCGCCACTGCACTCCTGCCTGGGCTACAGAGCGAGACTCCATCTCAAAAAAAAAATGTTAACCAGTTGTGGTGATGCCAACCTGTAGTCCCAGCTCCTGGGGAGGCTGAGACAAGAGGATTGCTTAAGCCCAAGAGTTCAAGGCTACAGTCAGCTGTGATTGCGCCACTGCATTCTAGCCTGTAAAACAGAGGAAGACCCTAACTCTAAATAAAAAAAGAAATACTATTCTGGGCTGGGCATGGTGGCTCATACCTGTAATCCTAGTACTTTGGGAGACTGAGGTGGGTGGATTGCTTGAGCTCAGGAGTTCGAGACCAGCCTGAGCAACATGGTGAAACCCCGTCTCTACTAAAATACAAAAAATTAGCCAGGCGTGGTGGCATGCACCTGTAGTCAGCTAGTCAGGAGGCTGAGGCAGGAGAATTGCTAGAACCCAGGAAGGGGAGGCCACAGTGAGCCGAGATCATGTCATTGCACTCCAGCCTGGGCGGCATAGTGAGACTCTGTCTCTAAAAAAAAAAAAATACTATTCTGATGGTGGAATCCAGGCCACAGCTGGCATGTAGGACATAATGTTTTATGGACATAGGACCTTCTCAGTCCCACACTGAGCACGTAACTATTGATACTCTACTACCTTGGAACGTTTTCCAACAAAGCATTTCTCCTAATATCTCCCCTTTGTGTACTTTCATCTACTTTGAATCTGACCTGTTTGCCTTCAGTTTGCCGAAAATGCTTTTGTAACTTTACATATCACTTCTGTCAAAACTGGCTTAGCTCAGCATGATATGAACTGCCCCTATTGTCCCTTCAATTACTCAAGTTTCAAATGCACACAGTAGGAGTCATCTTGTCTTGTAAACCCGCTCTCACTGTCTTTCCAATAGAATGGTAACGATTATTCATATTTATGCCCATGTCTATATTTTGTGCATCTACACTTTTGAAACTTCTCAACCCATAATGACTTTCAGGCATAGTACTTTTACCACATACTATTAACTCTGGTAAAGTAATTGTAATAAAATTTGACCATGATTGTAACCCTGATTGGTTTGCGTGGCCCAAATTTATAATACCATCCATGAGTTAAGACATATTATTTTTTGTTTTGGGTTTTTTTTTTCTTGAGACAGGGTCTCACTCTGTCACCAAGGCTGGAGTGCAGAGGCGTGATCTCTGTTCACTGTAGCCTCTGCCTCCTGGGTTTAAGCGATTCTTCTGCTTCAGCCTCCCGAGTAGCTGGGATTACAGGCACCTGCCACCATGCCCAGCTGATTTTTGTATTTTTAGTAGAGACGGAGTTTTGCCATATTCGTCAAGCTGGTCTTGAACTTCTGGCCTTAAGGGATCCACACGCCTTGGCCTCCCAAAGTGCTGGGATTATAGGCGTCAGCCACTGTGCCCAGTCAAGACTATTATTTTAAATCTTATTACAAATCTTAGCTTGGATGACTACAATCACCGAGTCACCTTGTGCAATGGAACCTATGAAGGTTTGCTGAGAAGAAATCAAATGAGAAGAAATGACGAGAAATTGCCAACCTTAAAAGACATACAAGATTGCCTGTCTCTCCAGAAGTTTGACAATCCTCCCTTCTTCCAGAACTCTACCTTCAGCTTCAGGTGGGTGCTCTGGGCTCTGCTGGACTTGCATTTGCAGTACGGGTTTTCATGCCTGTGGTTATAATGAACTGGAAGGAAACCCAGGTTTTGGGGGTTATTTACAAAGCTAAGTGATGGAGAGAGGCTTGATAAGAGAAGTTAGCAAGAACTTGGTGTGAGGAAAGCCTTTACCCATCTACTATGACTAACAATGTGGTTTTAATACCTTCTAACTTAGCTGTTCAAAACCATCTTTTGTAATTCTGTATTTATAGGTCCAGTCTTCAGAACCAGGGTACTTCATTAAATAGAGTTTGTTTGTTTGTTTTTTGAGACAGAGTCTTGCTCTGTCAACAGGCTGGAGTGCAGTGGCATGATCTCAGCTCACTGAAACCTCTGCCTCCCTGGTTCAAGTGGTTCTCCTTCCTCAGCCTCCTGAGTGGCTGGGACTACAGGCACACACCACCACACCCAGCTAATTTTTATATTTTTAGTAGAGACGAGGTTTCACCATGTTAACAAGGATGGTCTCGATCTCTTGACCTTGTGATCCTCCTGCCTCGGCCTCCCAAAGTGTTGGGATTACAGGCATGAGCCACCATGCCTGGCCAATACAGTGTTTTTTCAATGCCCAGGCTCTTTCTCTTTTCTTTCTTATTTTTAAAAATGTTGATATGAGACATTTATCAGCCTCAGACCTTAATAGTGGGGTCTGAGATCTCAGAAGAGTATTGCTGACTAAATTCAACTCAAATTATAGCACAGCAATGACGTTACAATACTTAACATTTAAAGATCAACTATTAATCTTCCACCCGAAGTTGGGCATACTGCTCATGCCCATAATCCTGGAGCTTTGGGAGGCCAATGAAGGAAGACTGCTTGAGGCGAGGAGTTTGAGCCTACTGGAAAACACAGCAAGACCCTGTCTCTACAAAAAAGTAAAAAGAAAAAAGTAGCTGGGTGTGGTGTTACGTACTGTAGAGGTAGGCCTAGAATTTAAGCACATCTGACGATTACTAAAGAAAAGCTCGTATTTCATGCCCTGCTCCCAGAGTTTCTGATTCAGTCGGTGTAGGCTGTGTCTTAACCATTTGCATTTCTAACCAAATCCCAAACAATGCCAGTTATGGTGGTCTGAGCACGGCATTTTGAGAACAACTACCCTAACTCAAACATACAGGGAATGTAATCTATTTTAATAGCACTTTTGTCACAACAAAAAACGAATGCATGCTCCTTTTCAAAACAACATCAAATGTTACCCTTTGCACACCGTTGACCCTACTCTGAAGGCTGTGTCCAACCCCAGCAGACTCTGAGCCATGCTACACTTAGCATAACCTCTACATTTGAGTTCAGTCTACCTTGCCCTGGCCCCATACAAACTGTGTACTTTATATGCAGTTAAAAGAGATGGAGAATCCAGTTTTGGAGATCATTAATCTATCTACCACCCTTTTTTTGGAAGCATCTTTGTTTAAAATCTTATTTATACACTGGGTGCGGTGGCTCATGCCTGTAATCCCAGCACTTTGGGAGGCTGAGGTGGGCAGATCACGAGGTCAAGAGATCGAGACCATCCTGGCCAATATGGTGAAATCCCGTCTCTACTTAAAAAATACAAAAATTAGCTGGGCGTGGTGGCACGCACCTGTGGTCCCAGCTACTCAGGAGGCTGAGGCAGAAGAATCGCTTGAACCCAGGAGACGGAGATTGCAGTGAGCCAAGATTGCGCCGCTGCACCCCAGCCTCGCGACAGAGCAATACTCCGTCTCAAAACAAAACAAAACAAAAATCTTATTTATACATATATTTCTCATAATTCTTAAAGTCTTTTTATGGTGGTAGAATTTGTTTTTCTTTTCTTTAGACACAGGGTCTCACTGTGTCACCCAGACTAGAGTGCAGTGGTGCATGATTGCACCATCATGGTGCACATGATTGCACAATCATGGCTAACTGTAACTTCAAATTCCCAGGCTCAAGTGATCCTCCTACCTCAGCCTCCTGAGTAGTTGGACCTCCAGTCAAGCTGAAGGTCTATTTGGTTGAGAAATATAAATATCAGATTATATGTTAAATTTAAAAAAGATTATTGATCACAGACCATGTGCTGGGCATGGTACTTAACCCTGGCAATAAATATCTGAAGAAAACACAGAGCCTGCTCTCCAAGGGCATGAGAGACGGGTGTGAAGGATGCCATACAGTACACAAAAGAGGTATAATTCAGAAATAGCATCGATTAAGAGTTCTCTCCCCTTACAGAGGATTATCATTAAGAGTTGGGGCTAATTCTTGGTTGATTTGCTGTAACAGAGCTTCCCATATCCCTACCCAACCTCAAATTAGAAAACTACCATCTAGATTGAAAACAACGAAAAAGAGACCTTTATCAGTCATTGCCTGTTGTCACTGACACACTTGTTTCTCCCAGGAATGCCTTGGAAGGGTTTGATAAAGCAGATGGGACTCTGGATTCTCAAGTGATGAGCCTTCATAATTTGGTTCATTCCTTCCTGAACGGGACAAACGCTTTGCCACATTCAGCCGCCAATGATCCCATCTTTGTGGTATGTTCAAAGACTCAGAATGCCTGAAAATTTTCTAGATAATACGTCAGATTTATTTTTTTCCATACAATTAAGGTTTGGTGGTGTTTTATTCTCTGTGTGAACAATGTGATGTGTGCAAATGTAAATTAATTTCAATCTATACCCTAGGGATGATCAGATAGCATTTGAAGGCCCTAATCAGAACCCATGTTTCAGGGATGGTTCACTTTTGGATGATCTTAGACAAGAGTTTACAATCCACTGGTGAATTCCTATATTAGCCTAATAATAAATGATTTTTCACTGGCTAAATGAGTGTTGTTAAGGTGCATTAGTCCACACAAACCACCTTCAATGTGTTACCTGCAGGAAAGAGAGGTTCTCTTATCCAGAAAAGGGGACGAGAGTGGAGAAGGGGTGCTGGACATTTAAACCTCCTATGCCAACTTGAGTGAGCTTTACTTGAGAAAGAAGAAAAGCAGCCCCTGACATCCAAGAGCTGGCCTAGTGCTATCGACGAGGTCTTGACGTCCCCCTGTTGGACATAAACAATCTCACCGAACATCGACAGCAGACAAGGCCACTCTGTGACCATGACTGATCAGGACAAAAACAAGATAAATCCATAACTGTGTCTGAGCACAGACAAATTATAAACATTGTCCAAGCCACAGGATGCATGACATCCCCTTTCACGGCCAATATGAGCAAAAAATGACAAATGCCTTTACCGATGGCATTAATACAGAAATTCACATTTGAGGCCATTTAATTTGTTAATCTGAGTCATACCTCTGACATGTAATAATACAGATGGCAAATAGGATTGTTGTTGACTATGTAGGAGCCTCACAGTTGTTTAAATTTCAGTGTGATGAACGCCTTTGATATATCAGTCTGATTTCTGCCTCACTTTAAAACAAAAGAAGAAAACTGCCAGGCAGGGTGGCTCATGACTGTAATCCCAGCACTTTGGGAGGCTGAGGCGGGAGAATCACTTGTGCCTAGGAGTTTGAGACCAGCCTGGGCAACATTGTGAGACCTTGTCTCTGCCAAAAAAACTTTAGAAATTAGCTGGGCGTGGTAGCCTGCGCCTGTGGTCCCAGTTACTTGGGAGGCTGCGGTGGAGGATGACTTGAGCCTCGGAGGTTGAGGCTGCAGTGAGCCATGATTGTGTCACTGCACCCCAGCCTGATCAACAGGGTGAGACCTTGTCTCAAAAACAAAAACAAACTGAACAAAACTTGATAATGGGATTGTAAAATTTAAAATTCTGAGCTTTTTTTTTTTTTTTTTTTTGGAGGCAGAGTTTTGCTCTGTTGCCCAGACTGGAGTGCAGTGGTGTGATCTTGGCTCATTGCAACCTCTGCCTCCCGAGTTCAAGTCATTCTTCTGCCTCAGCCTCCTGAGTAGCTGGGACTACAGGTGTGAGCCACTACACGTGGCTAATTTTTATATTTTTGGTAGAGGTGGGGTTTCACCATATTGGCCAGGCTGGTCTCAAACTCCTAGCCTCATGAGCTACCCTCCTCAGCCTCCCAAAGTGCTGGTACTACAGGTGTGAGCCACTGTGCCTGGCCTTTAGTTTTTAAAGTTTGTTCACCCCCGGTGAACTTTTCTAAGACAAACAAAATGGGGCAGTACGAGTCAAGGCCACACTGTTCAGCTACCCTAGTCAGTGCTCTCTAGCCTGTGACTTCTAGGAACACAGTATAGTTGAATATATTGGTCTGTTACTCCTTGCAGGGAGAGAATGGAGGACTGTGGAAAGTCTCAGCCAGTGGGTAATGGAAAAGACAGAAAGGATTTGGGCTTGTACTAGGTGATTTAGGGAGGATTTTCAGAAGCTTTGCTCTGAAGTGGATGTTGTCAGTAAGCAGGGTAACTCTATAATTGGGTATCTTGATAGAGTAATTAGTATCTCTATATGGGGCAGACTAGACTGAAGTTAACATAATTGGTATAATAGCAGCAGATGCTCATGTTAGCTGGAAATGGGGATGTCATGCATCTTGTGGCTTGGACGATATTCCTAATTTGTCTGTGCTCACACACAGTTATGGAATTGTCTTGTTTTTGTCCTGATCTGTCATGGTCACAGGGTGGCCTTGTCTGCTGTCGATCTTCTGTGAGATTGTTTATGTCCAACAGGGCAACATCAAGTCCTGGTTGGTAGCACCGGGCCAGATCTTGGATGTGAGGGGCTGCTTTTCTAAGTACAGCTCACTCAAGTTGGTGTAGGAGATTTAGACACATAAACATTCATGTTTCAGCGGTGATCCCCAACAAACCTTCTGCTTTACAGAAGCTTAACTCACCATCATCTATTTTAACCCCGTCTGTCTTCTGAATTGTATGTCTTGAATAGATAGTTTTGGAGCAATTATGAGAAGAAATTTCACCTCTTCTCCTTTTTTATTTTGCCAGTATTTTGAGTTTATATTATTATCCAGTTACATTGTATGGTATCCAAAGACTCTCTGTTTTTTCTGGAATTTTCCTCACCTTAATGTTAATCTTAACAATGTGTCTTAGTCTGTCCAGGTTGGCATAATGAAAGACCACAGACTGGATGGCTTAAACAACGGAAATTTATATCCCACAGTTCTAGAGATTGGGAAGTCTAAGACCAAGGTGCCCACTGAGTTGGTTCCTGGTGAAGAGTCTCTTCCTGAGCCTTCTAGCTGTGTCCTCACGTAGTGGAGGGAGAGAGAGTATAAACTCTCTGGTGCCTCTTTTTGTGAGAACACTAATCCAGGGCCCTATCATTCTGACCTTATTAAACTTAATTACCTCCTTCTAGGCCCTGTCTCCAAATACAGTCACATTGTGGGTTAGGGCTTCAACATATGGATTTTGGGGAAACACAGTTTAGTCCATATATGGCATTTATAATGCATCTTCAAACCATCAGTTTATAGAAGTTTGCTTTCTTTTCTTTTCTTTTTTTGAGACAGTGTCTTGCTCTGTCACCCAGGCTGGAATGCAGTAGTGCAATTTTGGCTCACTGCAACCTCTGCCTCCTGGGTTCAAGTGATTCTCCTGCCTCAGCCTCCCAAGTAGCTGGGATTATAGGCATGTGCCCCTGCACCTCGCTAATTTTTATATTTTGAGTAGAGATGGGGTTTCACCATGTTGGCCAGGCTGGCCTTGAACTCCTGACCTCAACTGATCCTCTGGCCTCAGCTTCCCAAAGTGCTGGGATTACAGGCGTGAGCCACTGCACCTGGCCAGAAGTTTGTTTTCCTAGACTTTCGGGGGGCTTCATGACATAGGAAAAGAGCACTGGATTACAAGTCAATCACTTTTATTTGGTACAGACCAGGGCAATCTTGGGAATGTAATTGAACCACATACCACTATGCCCAGCTTTTTTAACTTTTATTTTTGTAGAGATGAGGTCTTACGGTGTTGCCTAGGCTGGTCTGAGAACTCCTAGCCTCAAGCAATCGTCCCACCTTGGCCTCCCAAAGCACTGGGTGAGCCACCATACCTGGATTGTAGTAGGGATATCTCTTCAGTCATATTTCTCTTTCTGCTTTAGGGTGGAAGCTCACATTGTGACTTAATGGATGAGAAATCCCATGACTTAACATGGTTCCGAGAGATAAGACATTTAATCATCTTTGTCTTCATTGGTTTTAATGTACTTAATGTTAAAATTTTATTTTTCTTTAGTAGTATGTGTCACATACGTATAAATAAACAAAAAGCCACAGCCTTTCTTTAAAGGCACGGGATGAATAATGTTTTGGCACTAGTTCCAGAACTCACAGTTACTTTAGGCTATTTTCAAAGAGTTATATGCTGAAGCCAATTCAGCCTTAAATGATTTTTCACATATTGAGATCCAGGTTAAAGCATTTCAGTTAACAGAGTTATAGCTTCTGGAATTTCAAATTCACGAGGCAATTCATGCAAATATACTGTACATGACATTTATTAAAATTATTTTTTTGTGAAATCTCTTCAAGCAATAGAGCTACAAAACGATATGTGATCACAATAATGAGCCAACGAAGGCAGAACATTAAAGTGCAGGAAAAACTCTGAAGCAATCTCTAGTAATTCCTAAGGTAATTGAAGCAAATGCACACATTTATCATGGAAAACAAGATTAGGCCAGAGAAATGCTAAGTGCTGTCTTCAATATTAAATTTAGATATAATCCAGAAAAGAAGAAAAAGACAGGAAACCAACAGACTGTAAAGTTATTTAAATGCCAAGAAAGAAACTGTGTTACATAGCGGTAATTTTCTTCCCAATTCCTAAAGATGCTATTCTTAAGAGTATACTTGGATGTTATCCTTTTTGAAAGTACATTTGGTGAGTTCTAAGTTCCTTCAATTCCTCTGTGGCTGGGGGGTCCATAGGTTCCATGATTAATACGAAGCAGCTCATGCCTGTTTTCCACCTTGTACATTGACATTCTAAATGGAATAAAACATACAATAGTCTTATTACTAATCACTGTATAAAATAGGTTCATTAATTTAGAAATATGCATCAGGAGAAAATGAATTTCTAAAACGACCTGTAGTTGATAGACTACTCTAAGTTAACCCTGTAAGAGCCCTTCTGAGGCTGTTGGGGTTCAGGGGAGCCCTCAGCTCCCCTGAGAGGACGTTTCTCCAAGGTTCTTGGTCTCCCACTCTCTCAAGAATGAGAGAGGGGACCACAGCAGGTGCGCTTGTAAAGTAAATACTGGACTCCAAAAGTGTCTGTAGGAAGTGATTTATTTAGGTAGAGAAAGATAAAAAAGGAGAGGGAGAAAGAAAGCTTCCATGTGAGAGAATGAGGATGTGGAAGGGGATCCACACATGGAGTCCGAAGGGGTGTGGAAGAAGAGGACTTTTACCCTGGGAGGAACCCCCATCTTCTCTAAGACTCCTGACCAATGAAAGGAGTTCCTTAGAACTTCTGCTGGAGTGATTGACTTGATTGTGAAAATTAAAGCAGAGACCATTAAATCTCCCAGTTGGAAAGAGATGGGGGAGGGGATGGTGCTGGGAAGTTCTTGCCCTTAAAACTATGCCCCCTTGTGGACCCAGAAAAAGAACATATTCCCTCAAGTCTACTGTTCCAGGCTGCAACAAAGTTAGTGAAATCAAAAGCTCACAATTATAAGTATAAACAATTCTGAGTTAGAGTGAGTTTAGTTGAAATTAAAAAAAAGAAGGACAGGTGTATTAGTCTGTTTTCATGCTGCTGATAACGACATACCCAAAGCTGAGTAATTTATAAAGAAAAAGAGGTTTGATGAACTCACAGTTCCACGTGGCTGGGGAGGCCTCACGATCATGGTGGAAGGTGAAAAGCACATCTTACATGGTGGCAGACAAGAAAGAACTTGTGCAGGAAAACTCCCATTTATAAAACCATCAGATCTCATGAGACTGATTCACTATCATGAGAACAGCACAGAAAAGACCCACCCCCATGATTCACTTACATCTCACCAAGTCCCTCCCACAATATGTGGGATTGTGGGAGCTAAAATTCAAGATGAGATTTGGGTGGGGACACAGCC
The DNA here is from genome assembly GCA_963573385.1 of Cacajao melanocephalus. Taxonomy (NCBI): domain Eukaryota; kingdom Metazoa; phylum Chordata; class Mammalia; order Primates; family Pitheciidae; genus Cacajao; species Cacajao melanocephalus. The sequence goes on along the minus strand of CAUYLG010074514.1, from coordinate 84,637 downwards.
AAACCATATCAATAGGGCATTGCTTTTTTCTTCCCAAAAGTGAAGCATTTAAAGATAGATCCATTTTGCTTTTCTTTGAGTAAGAAAAATCATAAATAGACTAAGATTTTTAAAAAATTAAAATAACATTATTTTGTGTGAAATTTTTATTTTTAGTGGTTTTATGATTTTTAGATCATTTGTAATTACAGAAATGTTGGTGAAAAAGTTTTTAAATGCCTGTAATTCCATCTCAGTTTTTCTTTTTATTTCTTTTCATATTCTTGCATGTTTTATACAGTTGCAATTATAGTTGTCCCTCAATATCTTGAGGGCATTAGTTCTAGGACCCCTCCATGGGTACCAAAATCTGTGGCTACTCAAGTCCCTTATATAAAATTTGCATATAAGATACGAACATCCTTTTGTATATTCTAAATCATGTCTAGATTACTTATAATTAGATACAGAAGGCCATCTGTATAGGGCGCCTATTACATATAATATTTCATTGTCGCTTAATTTATTTAATTTTTAGGTTGTTGCATAGTTTTCTAATTTTTTTTATCTTAAAATCTTAGTGCATATAAAAGGTTCAAAATACAAAATGTATAAAATGAGGTCCATATGATCACTACCATCTTCCAGCAACAATAACCATATTTTTCAAATTTTTCAGATATATTTTATAAATACACAAATATGTTAATATATTTATCCACATGGTAGCATATTATAGACCCCTCTGTCCCTTTGCCTTCCCCTGATTTTTAAAAAAATGTATTCCAAATCATTTCAGTCCACAAAGGGCTTTCTTATTTGTTTCTTATAGCTGTATTGTATTCTGTTGCATGGATTTATCCTGAAATGTGTTATTTTAAATTTAAATTTAAATTTAAGATTTTAAACTATTTTCTATTGATGGATATTTAGGTGATTTCTAATCTTTTGCTTTGCAATGCTACAAAAAATGTCCTTGAACATGAAAGGTAAGTAAAGAGAATAGAATCCCTGGCTTAAAGGGTAAAACAATGCATTTGAAATTTGATAAATGTTAACAGAATTGCCTCTAGAAGATTGCACAATATTTTCTCCTAGTACCTGTCTGTCACCTATGTGTCAGAAACACAGTTCCCCCATCATTCCCTCTCATTATGCTCTTTATCCCTGTGTCATCATGCTTTTTCATCTCTGTCAACCTGATAGGTGAAAAGGCATTTCAGTGAGTTTTAATTTGCATTTCTTTTGTTATAAGCGAAGTCCAGTCCAGGTGCAGTGGCTCACGCCTGTAATCCTGGCACTTTGGGAGGCCCAGGTGGGTGGATAACCTGAGGTCAGGAGTTCAAGACCAGCCTGGCCAACATGGTGAAACCTCATCTTTACTGATAATACAAAAATTAGCTGGGTGTGGTGGTGGGCACCTGTAGTCCCAGCTACTTGGGAGGCTGAGACAGGAGAATCGCTGGAACCCAGGAGGTGGAGGTTGTAGTGAGCCAAGATTGCGCCATTGTGCTCCAGCCTGGGTAACTGAGCAAAACTGAGTCTCAAAAATAAAAAAAAGTGAAGTCTGGCATCTTTTCGTACATTAAAAAAAAAAATCCATTTGCATCTCCTTTTCTGTGTTCTGTCTGTTCATAACTTTTGTTTGTGATCATGACTTCTGAAAAAAGAAAAAAATAACCCTAAAGATTCCAAAAAAGTTAGAATTAGTGAAAGTAATTTGTTCTCTGTGTACATGAGTAACAAAATACAACATTCTTTTTTAATATTTTATTTTCCTGGAAAACCTAACAATCTGATCATAAAGATGTATTTTGTAGCCTTTATTAGTTTAAGGAAAATGAATGTCATCACTGAAAACATATTCGGCCTCTAGAACAGTACCTGGTACTTAGTTGATTCTCCATACATTTTGTGAGGAGAGTGTCCTATTATTGTACATCTATTCTGTGATGGCCCCTATGTGAGATGTCATGCAAAGCTCGCCTTTTAAATGAACAAAACCATGTATGGTAAACTACTCTCCTTGTTTTAAACACAGGGAAAATAAAGTTTAGAGAGGCTAAAAAATGTGTCAAGGTCACACCAACCAGTAAGTGGCTGAGTAGAGATTTATAAAAATAGTTTCCAGCTGGGTGCGGTGGCTCATGCCTGTAATCCCAGCACTTTGGGAGGCTAAGGTGGGTGGATCACAGGGTCAGGAGTTTGAAACTAGCCTCACCAACATGGTGAAACCATGTCTCTACTGAAAATACAAAAATTACCTGGGTGTGGTGGCGGACACCTGTAATTCCAGCTACTCAGGAGGCCGAGGCAGGAGAATCATTTGAAACCGGGAGATGGAGGTTGCAGTGAGCTGAGACTGTGCCACTGCACTCCAGCCTGGGTGACAGAGCAAGACTCCGTCTCAGAAAAAGAAAAGAAAAGAAAAGTTTCCTATTTCAAAAACCTCCCCATGTTCAATCTTTCAACTACAATTTTGTCTTTTGTCAGTTTAGATAATTCTTAACTCAATCTCTTCACAATTGCTTTAATTATAGGTGAGAAAATTAAGTCCTGTTAGATCATATTAATAGGAATTAACACTAATTGGGGAAGGGCAGATCTGAATGATTTTGCATGGCCTTTGAAATGATGGAGTCATTGGTTTTATCATGAACATGTGTTTATGCTTTTTAAATGCCACATTTACTTATTTAATATAGTTTTTAAATAGCAGATATACAGTTATTACCTCCTAAGTGGCATAACATCTTGATGAGTTTGATAAGAGTTGAGGTATCAGAGAGGGTATCTGAACCCTCTCTGGTTCCCCAGGGTGGCAGGATTTCTATGAACTAGGCTAGGTGCTGGCTTGTTTTCTTTAATTTTGCAGGTGCTAAATGTCACCTGAATGGGTTCTCTTCAACTCTAGACTTTATATAAGGATAAATGCATACTCTACTGAGCAGAACTAAACCTACAAATTATATCCAACTCATTCTTGATAAAGTATGAATATAATGACAAACCACAACTTACATACAAATATAAGATGATTCTAGCACTGAACTGAGTTCCTCTTGCCTAGTGTTTTCATGACTCTGTAGCCACGAATGGCCTGGGGGGTAGCTTATTCTCTATCTAGAATCTCTTCTAGCATCACCTTGGTTCTGTCTCTACAACCTGTAATGTCAGCTTATGATGCATGTTGAACTGGTCAATTCTTTTAAAGTTGACCTAGCAGAATCTTCCTTTAGTCCTCTGCATCTGTTAAGAATTTAATTCTTGAAGAATAAGCTTTTTTTCCTCAAGGGTTTAGAATTGGCATTTCTAATTCTCTTGATATTTCTTTTTGTATGCATGCTGTTAGAGCTTGCATATTGTGTACATTTTTAAACACATATAATATACAAGGCTATTATACAAGTCTGTGTAGGAGGATGTGTTCCTTATATAACTCCTCCAAAATGCCTGAGAAATACTTTCTTTTGCCTGCTCAGGGTGCTATAAAAGAATGGATAAGGAAATATAGGGAGAGAAAATTATAGCAAAATGGGAAACATGCACCACCCTTGCTGCACCCTTCCTGGAAGATGCTATTATTGCTCCAATGTCTTTTTTTTTCTTCTATGACTGGGTCCTAGTCCATTCAGGCTGCCCAAACAAACATACCAGAGACTGCGTGGCTTAAACAACATTTATTTCTCACAGTTCTGGAGGCTGGAAAGTTGGAGATCAAGGCACTAGCAGATTCAGTGTGTGGTGAGGAGCTTCCTCCTGGCTCACAAAGGCCATTTTCTTGCTTGTCCTCACATGGCTGAAGGAGCTCTCTAGATCTCTTTGGTAAGGGCACTAATTCCATTCATGAGAACTGCATACTCATGTCTTAATTATTCCCCAAAGGCCCCATTTCCTATTATCATCACATTGGGGTTAGGATTTTAAAATATGAATTTGTCTGGGGGACACACACATTGAGTCCATAGGAGACTGTTTCTCATCTGTCACTGAAATATTCTCTCTGTGTAGTACCCACCTCACTGTGGCAGAGCTTAGATAATTAAATAGAGGCTTGAGTGTTAACTATTTCATGTCTATTACATATGGCCTATTTAGGGCAATGTGAAACCAACATCCCAATTATGTGTGTTTTCAAATCCTTGGTAGAACAAGACAATTATAAATATTTCCATAAAATAACAAGCATGATGAAATATGTTTTTAGGAATTACCATTAAGAATTCTCTCATTTAAAAATTCTGACCCAGCTTTTTAAAGCATGCCTTCTACTTTAAGTATTAGATTAGAGTTCCTGTATGGACCTGTGTGTGTTTATATCTGTCATGTGGCTTTTAAGTGATGACATTTGAATTGTCACTTAGTTCTGACTCTCAGAGGACCAGAGCAATAGCATGTCACCACAATAAGATCCAGTCTGATGACAAAGGATGTCTTCTGTGCGGTAACACATGAACTTAAGCAGTGAAAGCTACAGTGTGCTGGTCTTTAATTATGTACACGCATCTTTGCAGCCAGCCTCGTATTTCCATGGTTCCTTTCTCCAGATGCAGAAGCTTTTCTTATTTCATCAGTGTGGTGTGAATCCAATTTATAGTCATCTAAGCTAAGGCCCTTTGATAGTAACTCTGTCCTCCAATGATCTGGAAAAAAGTAAGCACATTTTCTTGTATTTTATTTTCTTTATGCCCACAGGTGCAATATAAGTTGACTGATTACTTTCTTCTGCACAGGTTACATTAACAATTTTTACCTTGAAAGCCCATGTAATCATATTTTTTTTCAATATGGCCTCCAATTTAGTGGTTTTTTTCCCCCTTTCTGTACCTATCCTCATTTTGTTGGAACAAGATAGGTTTATATACCGTAATTTGGAACCTCATTTCTGAAGTACTCAATTCCTAATACAAAAACATGGCTATGTAGCCCTCAAGCAGATGAAAGGAACCAATGAGACACATTTATTTATTTATTTATTTATTTATTTATTTGTTTATTTATTTATTGAGATGGAGTCTCACTCTGTGGTCCAGGCTAGAGTGCAGTGGCATGATCTCGGCTCACAGCAACCTCCACCTCCCGGGTTCAAGTGATTCTCCTGCCTCAGCTTCCTGAATAGCTGGGATCACAGGTGCATCCCACCACACCTAGCTAATGCTTTGTATTTTTAGTAGAGATGAGTTTTCACCATATTGGCTAGGCTAGTCTCGAACTCCTGACCTCAGGTGATCCACCTGCCTCAGTCTCACAAAGTGCTGGGATTACAGGTGTGGGCCAGCATGCCTGGTCCAATGATACACTTTCACTTAACTTCTGCTTTTGCTTCCTACCCTTGGATGACATTTGACCCTTTACAGAGATATTGACTGAGCTCATTTTAAACTTGTATCTAACAAACATACAATTAATTTCTCAAGAGCAATTCAATATATCTTATTGAGGAATGACACCCGCAATTTTAACAAAACTACCTATTCCGTAGATTGTACTACTTTTCCTTTTAGTTTGCAGGTGTGTTATTGCTTGCAGCATTTTGTTCATTGTATTTTTTGCATTTTCTCAGCACAAACTTTAAAAAAAACCTTACATTTTATAAATTGGGCACCCTGTATATAGTTCTCACTGGAGCTTTGTTGTTGAGACAGGATCTAGCTCTGTCACTCAGGTTGGAGTGCAGTGGCACAATCATAGCTCACTGCAGCCTTGACTTCTAGGGCTCAAATGATCCTCCCATCTCAGCCTCCCAAGTAGCTGGGACCACAGGCGCACACTACCATGCCTAGCTAATTTTTAAATTTTTGTAGAAATGGGGTCTCTGTTGCCCAGCCTGGTCTCAAACTCCTGGGTTCACACGATTCTCACTTCAGCTTCCCAAAGTGCTGGGATTACAGGCATGAGACACCGTGTCCAGCCTTGCTACAGTATTTATTGTATGTTTTATAGCCCTCTTGAGATCTACAATTTCAATTTCTCCTTATTATTTTCCCCTATTTTTAAAAAAATCTCTCCAGATTATTAATTGTTTTAGAATCTTGTCTTCTCCTTTATTATTTACAGATTTCCCTGGGTGAATTCTGATACTTTCTTAAGTTATTTGTCTCTTACAGCACCGAATCTGCATCTTCATTATGTCCTGATAGCCTCTTGTCTCTGTCATCACAATTTGATCTCTGACTTGAACTCAGACAGTATCTAAAAGTTCATAGTTTAGGATTCATAGATCAAACTATACTCTTTCTGCCTTGTTAAGATTTGAGAATATGTCTTCGAAGTCAATTTTTCTTATTCTAGTTGGTTCTGAAGGTTGTACTACAGTGTGGTGGTGTAGAGCAGGGGTCCCCAACCCCTGGGCCATGGACCCGTACTGGCCCGTGGCCTCTTAGGAACTGGGCCACACAGCAGGTGAATGGTAGGTGATCGAGCATTATGGCTTGAGCTCTGCCTCCTGTTAGATCATCAGCATTAGATTCTCATAAGAGAATCTAACCCTATTGTGAACTGCGTCTGAGAGGGATCTAGGTTGCAAACCCTATTGTGCCAACCCTATTGTGAACTATACCTGGGAGGGATTTAAGTTGCACACTCCTTATGAGATCCTAACTAATGCCTGATGATCTAAGGTGGAACAATTTCATCCTAAAACCATCTCCCTGCCCACTTCCTGACCCCTGGTCTGTGAGAGTTGTCTTCCACAAAAACCAGTCGCTGGTGCCACAAAGGTTGGGGAGCGCTGGTGTATGTGGATTAAGAACTCTCTCTTTAGAACCAGACTTCCTGGGTTCAAATTCTTACTCTACCGTATATCAGCTGTGTGACCTTAGGTAAGTCACTTAACACTTTTGTGCCTTATATTCCCCATCTATAAAACAGGGTAATAAAGTTATAGGCTGAATTGTACCCCCCCCACACACAAAAATTCATGTCAAAGTCCTACTAGCTAATAACTCAGAATGTTACCTTGTTTGGAAATAGGATAGCTGCAGATATAGTTTGTTAAATTAAAATGTCCTACTGGAGTAGGGTATGTCCCTAACTCTAGTGTCAGTTGTGTCCCTATAAAAAGGGAAAATTTGGACATAGACACCTGTCCACAGGGAGAACAGTACATGAGGGTGAAGACGGAGATCTACAAGGCAAAGAATGCCAAAGATTGTCAGCAAAGCCTGAGAGGGTAGGAGTGAGCCTGGGACAGATTTTCCCTCACAGCACTTAGAAGGAACCAACCCCACTGACATCTTGGTCTTGGACTTCTAGCTGCCTAGAAGTGAGACACACTGTCTCCAGCTGTAAGACAAATGCCTGTTGTCTGAGCCACCCAGTCTGTAGTACTTTGTTACAGTAGCCTGAGAAAACAAATAATATCCACCAAATCAGGGTGTCTGAGGATTCAATATGTTATTATGGGTAATAGTATTTGACATTGAGCAAACACTAATAAATATTCATTAATTTACTTATCAGAAAGTACTAGCCATGTGCCACATGATGCCCAGCTCCTCATTGGCTATATGTATAGTGTGTGTGATTTCAGAGGTGCTTCCGGGCCCTACCCACCTGCAAAATGCAAGTTCCTTCATTTTTCTTCTGTAAGTCCTTGTCCCAAGTTAACAACAGTACTGATGGTATAGTCGTAGTGATAACAACCATTGAATAACCATTTCCTACAAGAAAGGCGCTGTGTGCTTGGTGCCTAATGTATATTATCTTCTTTACCTTCCCAGTGCCATGTTATTGGTGTCCACTGTTGAGGTTTAAAGACCTCGTGATGCTGGATTATCAGCTCCACAGGCTGTGTTTTATTCATCTCAAGCTGCATCACTACCCTCCTTTCACCGCCTCTGCCTTCTCATTGTCTGGGTCTCTTAGCTTCCCTCCAACCCAGTGGGGTAGCAGTGTGGAGAAGTCTCAGGCCTGACATTCCATCTGTTCTCCTTCCTGGAACCCAGAGGGATCCAGGAGAAGGGGGTGGCATCCCTAGTCTCCCCAATACTGAGGAAGAATGAGACTCTTCCCATTTTACCCCTTCCTTTCTCCCCTGCCTCCAGAAATGGGCCACTTCTGCATGGGGCAGTGGGTTCCAGTTCAGTCACACTGAGAAGGTAAGAACTACAAACAAAATGTCTATTAAATTTTGTGTCTCAAAACAAGAGAAGGGGACCAAGGAACCCCCTTCCATACATATGCTGGTAACCATGAGCCTGTGAGGCTGTATTCAGGCTTTTTTCCTGTATTGTGCTTATCCATTGCTGCAAAACAGATCACCCAAACACTCAGTGGCTTGAAGGTGACCATTTCATTTCTCATCGTTTCTGTGGGTCAGGAATTTTGGAAGTGCTTGACTAGGCAGTGCTAGCTTAGCATCTTTCAGTGCAGTTGTAGTCAGATGGTGATAGGTTGGAGCAGCTGTGGACTGGCCCGCCATCTGTTTTCCTTCCTGAAATCTTGAGCCTCCCCATTATGGTCACTCTATATGAGTTGGTTTGAGCTTCCTCACGACATGGCTGCCTCAGGACAGCTAGACTACTTATTTGATGGTTCAGGGCTCAGACACAAGATAGGAGCTGCAACAAACTTTATGATTTAACCTTGAAAGTCACAAAATGTCACTTCTGCTGCATTTTATCGGTTACATAAGAGTCAGAAACTCACCAAGTTTCAAGGGAAGGCCAGTTGAAGCCAACCTTCGATGAGGAAGTGGCAAGATTCCAGAAAAGCATGTTAGTCAGGAAACTAACATTGTGTGGCCTTCTTTGGAAAATATATTTTTGTATATCTGTGGACACTGTTTATTTGCACAAACTGTTTATGTAAATAAAGCTGCATGACACTGTCATCAGCCTACACATACTTAGTAAACATTGACTCTGTCAATGTTTGGCATTCTTTGCCTTGTAGATCTCCGTCTTCACCCTCATGTACTGTTCTCCCTGTGGACAGGTGTATGCTAAGCCTGAGACTTCAAAGGTGAAAAGTCCTTATCTGAGACCTTAAGGAGTTAGGGACTTGTTAGGGGAAATAGATATATAAACAACAAGTTATAGTATCATTTGATCAGTAAGTGAGGTACAGGGTACAGTGGTGAATGAAGGAATGAATACATTGAATACGTATTTACTGAAATAAGCACCTCCCTTTCTCCTTGTGAGACACTCTGGAGTGACAAGCTCTGTGGATCCAGGGGGAATGAAAAAAAGACACTGCCCCTGAGCTCCTTGAACTTACTGTCCAGGAAGGAACGAGGAGCTCTAACCACCCGCATCAAGGTGGGGCTGAACTCTCACATGAGTATCACGTTACAAAATCAAGGCTATCAATGTGGAAATTATACTGTTAATATTTTAAAACATATAATGATTCGTAGATTTTAAAAGGACTTTAACAGCTTCCTTGAGAAAATGGAAATGAGCACTTTGTGCATTACATTTTTAGACTTTCTTTTGCTGGCATAACACCAAGAATTCAAGTGAGAGGTTATGAAATGAGTGGCTAGAAGAGTATTCCTGGTGAGAAAAATTTACTGTTCCTTTATAGTATAATACTGATGCAGATTGAGTATCAGTTATCTGAAATACTTGGGACCAAAAGTGTTTGGGATTTTGAATTTTTTCGGATTTTGGAATACTAGCATTATACCAGTTAAGCATCCCAAATCCAAAAAAATCCAAAATGCTTCAATGAGCATTTCCTTTGAGTATCATGTTGACATTCAAAAAGTTTCAGATTTGGGGGCATTTCAGATTTGAAATTTTCAGATTCAGGATACCCGACCTGTGAATGCAACCTTGTCTTTTTCTCCTGTTAAAACAAATCATCTCAATACTAGAACATATATCTTCTCCTACCTACCTTTTTCTGAATTTCATAATTAACACATATATTTTGAAGGCCTCAAACTTTCAATCTGCAACCAGTGTTAAATCCAACATGAACTTTCATTTCATTTGCTCACTTGACAAAGGGGTTTATAATCCTGCTTGGAGAGATAGGTCCCTACATCGTTGAAAACTTAACTAAAAAATGCTAATGTGTATACCATTAAGGCTGGTTTGGGTATACAGAAGATCCCATGTCAAGAAGAAGTCATTCCACTTTAGAGAAAGCGCCAGTCAGGTTGGTGTGATTGGAACAGACAGATTCATGTTAAGCGCTATGTTCCACTGTCTTGCAGGTTCTTCATTCCTTTACTGATGCCATCTTTGATGAGTGGATGAAAAGATTCAATCCTCCTACAGATGCCTGGCCTCAGGAGCTGGCACCTATTGGTCACAATCGGATGTACAACATGGTTCCTTTCTTCCCTCCAGTGACTAATGAGGAACTCTTTTTAACCGCAGACCAACTTGGCTACAGCTACGCCATTGAGCTGCCAGGTAACTAACACAACTTTCAAATGGGGGATTCATTCATCTTCTAAAGGAGCTAGCTTGCTTTCTTTTTAATGTAAACCAAGGCCTTTAACTGAAGCTTTCAGATCTAGTTAAGTTTGTTGACCATTTTTCTAGCATATATGTATTTAGCCAAACAAGCCTTTAAACTACCAATTGAACATCAGAGGCCGGGCACAGTGGCTCACGCCTGTAATCCCAGCACTTTGGGAGGCTGAGGTGGGCAGATCACCTGAGGTCAGGAGTTTGAGACCAGCCTGACCAACATGGAGAAACCCCATCTCTACTAAAAATACAGGCATGGTGGCACATGCCTGTAATCCCAGCTACCTGGGAGGCTGAGGCAGAACAATCTCTGAATGCAGGAGGTGGAGGTTGCGGTGAGCTGAGATCATGCCATTAGACTCTAGTGTGGGCAACAAAGCAAAACTCCATCTAAAAAAAATCAGAAAGGGACTAATGAGCTGACTCTTGTTTTAGAAAACTGAAAGTTTTTAATAGATCTTATTACACAGAGGAATTATATACTCCTACACCTGACTTGATAATTCTCTCTGAATTAATTGGATTAATAAAAAACCACCCTGTGGTTGTTTGAAATTTCTAACCAATGAAGTAAAAATGAACTAGCCACATTGTACAGGAACTAGCTGGATTTAGAGATTATTCCTTGAGGGCAGGACTGGGATTAGGGTGAGGAAAGTACAACATTTGCCTTGAGGACAAAATTGAAGGGGAGGCCAGAAAACTCAGTAATCAAGGTAAGTAATAATACAATATAATATTTTAGAAAATCAAAATTAATGCAACAAATTAACAATGAATACTAATACACCATCAAAATTTTAAATAAAGGCAGACTTTTGTTTGTTTTGCACACCCACATCATCTTATAAGTGAATCAGTCATTTCCAATTTAGTCTGTACCACCCCTGATGACAGGTTTGTGAGGGTTGTCCTTGATTGGCCTACCAGCGGATTGGTCTACATGGGACTTATGGGTATGTTTCATTAGTTACTGTTCTTAAAGTCATGTTTTAAGGTTGTGGATTTTTTTTATTAACTTTTCCCACTTGGTTCAACATATAGGAGGAGATTTTGATAAGTATATACAGGGCACATATTTTTCTTTTTGGCCCAGGCCCTAATATGGCTCCACATGCCATTTAAGGAATCTTAGGAGCCTGGGAACATACTGAGATCTGTCTCTACTAAAATTCAAATAACATTAGCCAGGCATGGTGGTGCATGCCTGTAATTTCAGCTACTCAGGAGGTTGAGGTGGGAGAATCACTTGAGCCCAGGATGTAGAGGTACAGTGATCCCTGTTTGTGCCACTGCACTCCAGTCTGGGCAACAGAGTGAGACCCTGTTTCAAAAAAATAATAACAATTTAAAAAACTTAATTAATCAAGAAGCTGAAAATCGCACAGCCTATCTACCCAAAGCCTCAGCCTAAAAAGCAATCAAGATGATTTCAGAGCTCAATCTGTCTCTCTCCCTGACCTGAGTCTTTCAAGCCTGGTTGTAGTGGAATGCTGGAACAGAGGATGATGTCGAATTAAGAGCCTAGGTACAGAGGGCCTTAGATGCCAGGCAGAAACCCCAGTAAGATACCACCTCACACCCATTGGAATGACTACTGTCAAAAAAATAGAAAGTAGCAAGTGTCGCTGAGGCTGCAGAGAAGTTGGAATCCTTGTGCATTGCTGGTGGGAATGCAAAATGTTGCAGCCACTATGGAAAGCAGTATGGGGATTCTTAAAAACAAATTGAACAAAGAATTACCATATGACCCAGCAATTACACTTCCAGGTATACCTAAAAGAATTGAAAGCAAGGTCTAGAAGAAATATTTGCACACCCACGTTCATAGCAGCATTATTCGCAATAGCCAAAAGGTAGAAGCAACCCAAGTGTCCATCAGTGGATGAACGAATAAACAAAATGTGGTATATACATACAGTGGAATATTATTCAGTCTCAAAAAGGGAGGAAATTCTGATACATGCCATAACATGGATGAATCTTGAGGACATTAAGCCAAGTTTAATAAGCCAGACATAAAAGGACAAATAGTACATGGCTCCACTTTTATGAGACTATGAGATAATCAAATTCATAGACGCAGAAGATGGGTAGTTACCAGGGGTTGGGAGGGGAGAATAGGGAGTTACTGTTTGGCGGGCACAGTATGTCAGTTTTGCAAGATGAAAAAGTTCTGGGAAGGGATGGTGGTGTGATGGTTGCACAATAATGTGAATGTACTTAATGCCACTGCACTGCATATTTAAAGATGGTCAAGGTGGTCAAATTTATGTTACATGTATGTTACCACAATTTCTAAAACATAATTTTTTAAAAACTAGGTAGAGGGCTGGGCACAGTGGCTCATGCCTGTAATCCCAGCACTTTGGGAGGCTGAGGAGGGTGGATAAGGTCAAGAGATGGGGACCATTCTGGCCAACATGGTGAAAACCCATCTCTACTAAAGATACAGAGATTAGCTGGGCATGGTGGCACATGCCTGTGGTCCCAGCTACTCAGGAGGCTGAGGCAGGAGAATTACTTGAGCCTGGGTGGCAGAGGTTGCAGTGAGCCGAGATCGCGCTACTGCACTCCAGCCTGGCGACAGAGTGAGACTCTCTCAAAAAAAAAAAAAAAAAAAAAGGACAATAGCAAAGGGCAACTATTTTTGGGTCTTGAACAAAGAAATGGCAGAATAAAAATAGCTGTGTTTTAAGAAGATAAAGTTGGCAATAGGTGCTGCTGGACTGAAGCAGGAGGAGAAAGATTAAAGTCCTCTTGGAGGAATCCCATCAGGACAGATCAGGACGTCCTTTGGGATTGGAGAAAAAGGACTAGAAAGAGAATCTTATATTTAGGTGAGTGTAAGGTATAGAACAAATTCAGAGGAGCTGAATTTAAGAACAGTTGGCCAAAGAGAAGAGAATTTTCAAAGAAATGATGAATAGGCATACATGAAATTCGGCCAGGTGTGGTGGCTCACACCTGCAATCCCAGCACTTTGGGAGGCCAAGGCAGGTGGATCACCTGCGCTCAGGAGTTTGAGAACAGCCTGGCCAATGTGGCGAAACCCTGTCTCTACTAAAAGTACAAAAATTAGCTGGGTATGGTGGCAGGTGCTTGTAATCCCAGATACTCAGGAGGCTGAAGCAGGAGAATCGCTTGAACCCAGGAGGTGGAGGTTGCAGTGAGCCGAGATCACACCACTGCATTCCAGCCTGGGTGACAGAGAGAAACCCTATGTCAAAAAATAAAATAAAACAAAACAAAACAAAAAACAACAAAAAATGAACTTCACTAATTTTGTGGAAGAGTGCTGATAAAATATATTTGAGTAGATTGGATTTATCATGTGGGAGATTTAGATTTTATTCACAAATATCGAATGAGTATAAATATCACCTGTGTTGGTTATTGAACGTCTCCTGTTGTAATAACCAGTTGGATCCCTCTCACAGGTTTATCATCCTATAAAAAAAGGTAGAGACAATAGAGGAATTTCTCCACCAGAGGGTTGTATATTTTGCAGTTCCCCAGATGCCATTTTAGCATGCATTTTTACAAATTAGTTTCTAACTCACAAAAGTAGGTACATTCTTCCTTAGAGGGTTTCTTCTGCATAAGCATTTATTGTAACGAATTTTTAAAATGCAATAAGCTGTATTTAAGTAGTGCCATTTCCGACTTCCCCAAGAAAAACAATTGTGGGTATGATAAATGGTGAGAAAGGAGAAGATAAATTTTAGTCTAGCAAGAGTAGTTTTGCTTTATCAACAAAAAAGCATGAAAAAGGCAAATATGCTTACTCCTTTTCTCTTCTGAAAGTATTCAGCTGATGAAAATCCTGACTGTATACCCTTCTCTTCTGCTTTAGTTTCAGTTGAAGAAACTCCAGGTTGGCTCACAACCCTCTCAGTGGTCATGGGAACGCTGGTGGCTTTGGTTGGTCTTTTTGTGCTGCTGGCTTTTCTTCAATATAGAAGACTTCGAAAAGGATATACACCCCTAATGGAGACACACTTAAGCAGCAAGAGATACACAGAAGAAGCCTAGGGTGCTCTCATTCCTTACCCAACAGAAGAGGCTGGTCAAGCCATAGTTCTGACGCTGACAGTAAAGGAACAAATCCTCACTGTTCCTTTTTGAGTTGAAGATCTTTGACATAAGTTCTTCTATAGTGATAATGACCTCACTCAGAAGATGCTTAGCTATAGTTTCCACTTTGCTTGTTTGTTTAACAAACCCAAACTAAAGTACTTGGTACTACCTCTATCTTCAAATAAAGGTAGACCTGACAATTTGTGGTATCTGATAATAATCCCCCATATTGATTAAGCCTCCTCCTGTTCTGAAAGCATTTTAAAAGACAAACAAAAAAATCCCAAAACATTGATCCAGGGAAGTCATTTACATTTGCAGGTTGGTGCAATTTGAGACCTGGCCAAGACCATGTGTCAATCTTTCTTAGCCCCACTGTCTTTATTGGTGATGGCATGAAGGTGGGAGGTGGGAGGTGGGAGGTGTTAGATGAATCTCCAAGATCTCTTTTAGTTATAAACATCTCTGCTTCTAGGCACCCTCCTGATTATCTTCCTTGGTCTTCTTTTTCTTCTATTCTCTATCTTTTCCTTTCCAGCTTAGAAGATGAGAATTAGCCTTGTTTTCTATACAGGATGAAAAATGACTAAATGAAGGATTAACTCTGCTTTATGGTGTAAATTCGATTTTACAGATTTTACTTAAAATCTGCAGTTTTAAACAGTAGACCTATATTACAGGATTCAACAGCTGGATGCACATTGATTCTATAGTGATAAATAGAGAAGATAATAAAATTATAGAGCTTCCTGGTGACTTAATATACTACTCTAAACCTATTAACAAATGTAGAATTACTCTTTCCAAGGAAGGCTGACTGAAGGCTGGCAAGGCTATAAACCTGAACATGAGACAATCTGACTTGAGTCCCATTACTCTGAGGTCTCTTTGGCTGATTCTGAACCAATTTCTTTGCTAGGTAGCCTCAGATGAAAAATTATTCCTACATAATGCACTTGGCTTATTTTTAAGCACTGATGTTAGATTCGTTAATGTCGCAGTATACTCACATTTACTTATGAATGCTGATCAATTAAGTCTTATCATTTGAAAGCAGACCATCTGTACAAAACATGACAATTCAGAATTAAGTGGTTATGTTCTGCTATGCAATCATCAGATCATGAGAAATAAGAATGAGGCAATCTTTACTACGATGTTCAGACTTACTATGATGGGCCCCACTTTAGAGAAGTTAATGGCTCTTGAGATTTTCAGACAAATTTCATCTGTACCTATCTGGTGTCTGTGCATCAGGAATGAAATCTGAGGTTCTAGGGCATGGTTTGTCTGTCGGGGCCCCTCTCTACTGGAATGAATGTCTATAGAGCATGGGTGTTAAGAGGGCCCTGGAGCTGCCTTCTACATAAGGGAGGACTAGAAGTTGCAAGATTCACCAAGTACCAGTTTACCCCCTGCGGTAGGACCTCTAAAGCCAGAGAAATGGACAAAGCCCAACTGGAACTGAATTTGAGTTTGAATCTCATAAAGTTACAGGAGCATCTGAGAGCATGCTCAGTGGTGAAGATCAAGATAGCCCAGAGTCCTTCTTGGCGGTAAAGCCCTGCTTGGGCTTTTTAGCCACAACCATACACACACCTCCCAATCCCTGCCATTAACAATATTCGTGGAAAATACAGCACTGTATCTTTCACATGCTCCACTCTGGAAGGTTTATGTTCTGAGCTCAGGATAGTTAGGGAACACATTTCAAAATCCTGCTTTTAAACAAAAAGAGAACTATATTAAAATGAAGATATAATTGTGCATGGTACATATGTTCCTGAAAAGTTATGTATAAATCAATTAGATGTTAAAAGCACCAGGAGAAATTACTTTTTATAGGTGAACTATTATGAATAATTCTATAAAGCAAATAACCACCTCTAGCTTATCTTTCAGGTATGTCAGAATTCTCATATATCATATTCTCATAAGATTTGGTTAAAGCAAGATCTATCTTAAGTAGAAAAAAATAGCAATCAATTATACTTAGCTACTTTTATCTATAGCGTGGGCAACTTTTTATAACTATTGTGTTTTATAATGTCTTTCTAAGAGAAATAATTTCCTAATTTTGCAGTTCATATAAGACAAATACAGTTTTCTAGCATTTTCTGACCTTTCAATAAATTAATTAGGAATGCATTTTAACAAATATTAAGGTAGGATAACCAAACAGAATAAAAAGTTGGCATTTACATTGAATATAATACAAATAAACGCAGAAAATGTCACCAAATACTTTGGGCTATATTTCTCAATGATGGGGGAAGAATTCAACCTTGAAGAAAATGAACAGATCGCTTTATGCTCATATCTTCAGCATTAGAAAAACTGCATGTATGATTTTAATAGATACGCTTTTTATAAAGCTAACATTCAGAAATGGGATAAAATGCAATAACATCTTTCCTTTGCGCATTAAATTTCCTTCTAATCCTAAAATTCTTAGATGTTAATTTGTGCATTAAATTCCCTTCTAATTCTAAAATTCTTTGACATTGTATCTTGCTTACGATTTAACATTGTTAATTATAATACTTTCAATGATTAGTTTTAATCTCACGTTATTAAGAAGTAGAAAACTTATTAAAAAGGAAAGTAAAAATAAATGATGTTTTGCTGATTATTGTTTGTGTTTTGGGGATTATTGTTTTTTAATTTGTGTGCATCAATTCCCATCTTTTGGGCACTCAATATGTATATTAAAATATATATACATGTAAAACATAATAACCTCAGTCTGAAAAATAATCTCTTAAGCTGACATGCTATTTTCTGCTGAGTTTACAAACAATTGCTATTTTCTGAATCTGTATTGAACAGGTAGAAAGGATAGCCAGTCTTTCCCCAGGTGAAGGAAGTTACTTTTGATATCCCGACAGTCTTGTGACTAATCCTGGCACAGAAGCTGGTGGCTACTTCAAGTGGCCAACCAGGGAAGAGAGGTGCTGCAGCAGCTAACTTGGTGATCGCCCAGATAAGCCTTCAAGATGAGACCCCCAGAAGAAGGAAGTTAGAACCAATGTGTTAATGGTTATGTGAGGTTTGCTTCTACATCTACCCTTGGAAGTTCAAGATCAGGTTGTACACCCCTCTGTACAGCTACACAGTCATTATATCAAAACATTTTACCTTAAATACTCAGAGAATGTTTGTGGTTGATATATATGCATAAATGAACCAGTTCACCCCCAGGAGGAGGTAATTACTTTCTCTAATGCAATGGCAAAATCTAAGGTTGAAACTCTTTCTATTTCTATAGAGCCTTACTTGTCCTGAGTACTTTATAAATATTCTTTGAATGAATAAATGAATGAATAAACTAATCTCATAGTAGAACTTTTCATTCAGAGCTTCTGACATCTGTTTTAAGATGTATTGCATAAAATATAAGATCCCTGACATTGAAGTTATCATACAACCTATCCTTCAGATTCTGAATTGCACATATCCTAGGTAGAATTATACTCTATGCAACCTAACACAAGGAGATACTCTTCAGGTATATATTCTTTCTAGATGCATCTTCTTCCTACCATTGTTAAGCCTTAATTCTACCATTTATAGGGATAAAGACAGAAAGTTAAGTTTTCCACCCACATCTCCTCTAAGTCCTCACACATGCCATGTTAGGGTTTTCCACTGTCTGATATCCTAAAAGCTTTGTTTCGGTAGAAGTTAGCAGGCAAATTATTTAGTTAGGCAAACCAATGCCTCTCTCATACTGATGCACTCAAGCAGCGATTGCTTTAGAAACTCTCCAAAGATGACAATACTTTGACTTTAGCTGTAACAGCAGTTCAAGCTGAAAAAATCCTTTATGAATTTAGTTCTGCTTTGACAGGTCATTTAATGAAATCTTGAAAACCATACGCAAGAATATTGTAAACTATAAGTTAAAGTTTTCTCAAACAAAGGAAAGTTAAAAGGTTTCTATTCAATACTTGCATGCTATATATAATTTTCACCACAGCTACATCTGTTTGGGTAGAAACCATTAACCCACTGCCCCATCAAATTTAGTCAGACTCCTTAAATCCAATATGACTGAATTTTGTCCTCCTTTTAGCCATTTTCTGCTCTTTTGGCAGTTTATAAACAAACTAAAATTATCACAGTGCCTCCCAAGTATAATTGTTCTGGTTGTAAATAATGCTAAGTAGAGATGCTGGAGCTTGGCCTTCTTTATTAAAACAACAGATTTCATTCACTGCCAGAGTTATGCACCCTGATTACTCATTCACTTTGTATGTGTTTGAGGGTTTCTGAATTTGCAATTAGCCCAATGACCAATCTTGATTACTAGGGGAGTGGAATTAGGCTTACAATAAAGCAAAACCTGCCCTCTTGTGTTTTATTAGAAAATTGCACAATGTAGTAAAGTTCTTAAAAGGCGGGAAGATTTGCCATGAATTCAGAAATCAAAACAGATAAAGTACAATATTTAGAAAGGAATAGTTTCCTACATAGGTTCTCACAATTCCCCTTTTAATCTATTTTGAAATGTTAAATGTTTACCAGTAAGCCAGAAAGGTTTGGGGGAACATATCAGGCCACTGGGCAAAACGCTTTTAGGTGTGGCAAACACACACAGAATACAATTTAGTTAAATATTATTTAGATGATCAGGTTGCAGCTGGAAATTGGGGGAACTTAGTTTTTCTATTAAAAACTGTCATCAAGAAGAAAAATTTGGGAAAAGTTTGTAAAACAAATTTTGATCAATGTATTAAAACCACGTATAAATATTTGAACTCAGGTGTGGGTGTGAGCAGTGTCCAAAGATGTCCTTTAGTGTGGAAAATTTGCTTTTCAAAACTATAAACCCACGGTGGCTTTATATTAGGTGATTGAAAAAGAAACTCAAATGATAAAGGAAACAGGGTCTCTTTCTAGTTTTTGTAAACCTCTCCCTTCTAGGGAAACACACAGGTAAAGATTAAAGAGAAACACATGCACATGTCATTTATTTGCTTATTCTGGCTAGTTTTGTTTGTCAGAAAATTGGGGCTCCAATTTTACATCTATGTCCATCTGCTATGATTTTCTGGTCGTTCTCTCTGGAAGAAGATTACAGACCTGATGATACTCGCTGTTTTTATGGAGAGAAAGGAAAGGGAAAAACATAAGTGAAGAAACTGAAGAGTTTCATTTGAAACCATCAAATGATGGCAGAAGATGCAGTCTCCCCTTGAGAAGAACCATTAGCTTACTTCCTATTGATACATTATATAGCACGCTTTACTGAAGACCTATTTTCCAATGCAGTAAACGTATTAGCATTAAAAAAATTTTTTAATTTTTTTTGAAACAGAGTCTCACTCTGTTGCCCAGGCTGGAGTGCAGTGGTACGAGCTTGACTCCCTGCAGCCTCCACCTCCTGGGTTCAAGTGATTTTTCAGCCTCAGCCTCTTGAGCAGCTGGGACTACAGGTGTGCACCACCACGCTGGGCTAATTTTTGTATTTTAAGTAGAGGTGAGGTTTTGCCATGTTGGCCAGGCTGGTGACCAACTCCCAACCTCAGATGATCCACCCACCTCGACCTCTCAAAGTGCTGGAAATACAGGTTTGAGCCACCGTGCCCAGCCCACATATTATTATTTAATAGTACTACTTAAGGTTTCATTTCCAGTATTTTTAATTGCTTTTTCAAATAGCAAGCTTTGATTATTGCCACTACTCAGTTTTTCCTAACTAAAATTATTTTTGTATTTTGAGTCTTGCATTTCGCATCAAGGAGATGTGTACAGCAGAAACATATATGTGTTGGTGCTCTAAGTCATTAGACTTATTTATATGAGCAAATGACCAGTCTTGAAAACAGAAACATAATCTCTATAACTATCCGTGCAGTTAGCTATCACTTCTTTTTCTCTTCTCCAACTGTGGCAAGCACACAACTTTCAGCGTTTCCTAGCTTGAAGAGTCTGATTTGAGCTGCCCATTTTCTTTTCATTCTAGGCATTTTACAATTCCGAGACATGTAGCATTTTTATAAACTCAAGGTCACATATCTCTTTTTCTCACTGATGTCCTCTTATCAAGATGCAGGCTTCTTTGTGTTTTTGACATTTTTACTTTAGATATTTCCAACTCTTTGATTCCGTGCTGACTTTAAATCGCTTGCTGTCAGCTACTGTGAGTGCAGATCTGGTGCGTCGCGGCTGCCGCTCAGTCTGCCGAGCTCTTGACAGCATTATCGGGCCTCTCCAAGAATCAAAGGGCTCTTGCAATCCAGTAACATGCAAATTTGTTCTTTATCTGCTTCGGCAGCGCACATTTTGCAGCTTAGCAGCACAAAAGCAGGCGTGATAAAATCCTTCTGAAGTTGACGCTGGGAGTAATCGCTGTAAATTCATTGTTTTTAAGCAACAGCTACTCACAACATGCAATTATGGTGAACTCACCTTGCAATGAGACGGCTGCCTTAGAGTTAGGTTTCCCCTTGCTAGAGAGATGATGCAATTGAGTGGCTTTTATCACAGGGTATTCCACTCACCTTTGATGTAGTTGTCAGCAGGTAACCACCCCTGCTGTTCTCTGGGTTTGCCCAGGCTTCTGGGTGTCTGCTAACTACACAGTCCCAGGAGAAAACAAAGCCTCCTCTAGGTGCGGCGGCTCCTTTCCTGTTTATGTCTGTCAGCTTTCCCAATAGAACTTGTTCCTTTCTTCTGAACACTAAAAATGCCACAAGAAAACATTAATATCAAAGTTAGAACCACCAGTAAGTGACTTGACTTCCCTGCATGAAATCTCTGGAAGTTTAAGATAAGGGTTCTTGGCTCCCAGGAGTAACACGGTCTTTTCTTGAGCCCAGTGACGAGTTAGTTTCAATACACTCTGGCACAATTTTCTCTGTAGACACGAGCACCGAGTCCGTGGTCGGAGATGGCTCTCAAGGGCTATTTTCAACGGCAAAGGGGCACTTTGGGAATAAAATATGGACAGGCCTCAGCCGACGTGGAAGTGATACATGTTAGGAGAGTTTTTTCTTTTTCCTTTTCATTAATTTCTTCTTTTGCGGTAAGAGAAATGTAATATAAAATTTGCCATCTGAACCTTTTTAAAGTGTACAATTGTGTGGCATTCAGTGCATTTACAATATTGTACAAACATTACCAACATATTTCCAGAACTTTTTCATCATCCCAGATAGAAACTCTGTACTGTTAAAAGAAAACTTCAGACAAATTACAGTTGTTGGAATTTGAGCAAAAGAATGATTTGTAAATCAGGCAGCCCCTTGAATCACAGCAGATTCAGAGAGACTCCAGGGATGCCTCGTGGTCAGAACAAATTTATAGACAAAAAAAGGAAAGTGATGTAGAAGGATGGGAAGCGAGGTACAGGGACAGCTAGATTGGTTACAGGTTGGCGTGGCCTTATTTGAACATAGTTTGAACACTCAGCAGTCTATGAGTGGTTGAAGTATGGCCGCTAGAATAGGCCAACAGTCAGCTCTTGTTACAGGCGCATACTCCTAAGTTAGGTTTTCAATCTTGTCTTCCTATTAAGCTAGGTTAGGTTTGTCCACAAGGACTCAAATATAGAAGTACAGAGTCCTCCTCAGGCCACACTTAGTTGGCTTTAACAGTACCTATTAGATGGTAACTCCCACCCCATGCCTCCTCCCACCAGCCTCCAGCAACCTCCAACTAGGCTTTGGAAGTTTCTCCCATCTCCATCATGAGACCCTCAGCTCTGTGATTTGGATGGGAATCTAACTGTCTTAAACCAACTACGCTATTCCAGACCGTTGGCTGTGGTGTCTCAGCCGTGAATCTAAAACTGAAAGCTAAATAATGAAAGGCACCTTTGCTGAGGGTTCTGAGAAATGAAGCCCAAAGACCAGATCTCACCCCTGAGTCACACGATGTGAAGATATGAGAGATGGAATTGTAGCAGCTATCTTACCTACTAAAGAGTTTGAAGCAGCCACTTTTTAAAAAATTTAATTTAGGCCAGTTTGAGTTGGGGGTTTCTCTTACAAGATAAAGAATCTTAACCAATGAACTCATCTTCAGGGAATGTAAAAAGAAAATGAGGAAACGGAAACATTGGCTTGCTTGCTTATTTATTTGTAGACACCATATTCCATGTCTTTAAGTGAGTCAAAAATTTTTTTTCTTTGTTCTTTAACGGTTGCAAGAAACAGAGTGATGAAGCAATTCATAGTGCAGGATGCCTGCAATTGACAGAAACAGGAGCTTGTAGTAGTTCAGCATGGCCTCTTGAGGCAGACAGAGAACAGGCATTTAAATTCTAGCTCACTCATGTATTTACCATTGTAATCTTTCTTTAACTTGTATTTTCTAACTCCTCTGGACTTTAGTTTCCTTGTCTGCAAAAGGATGTTAAAAATGCCCTTCTTGTTCCATTTGCACACACACAGAGGCTGTTGCTAGAATATATTGAGTTAATCCATGTAACTTCTTCAGAACAGTGCCTGTCAGATGGGGTGGTTTAAACAATGGACATTTATTTCTCACAGTTTGGAGGCTGGAAATCCAAGATCAAGAGGTTGGTAGGGTTGGTTTCTCCTGAGGCTTTTATTCTTAGCTTGCAGGTAGTCACGCTTCTGCTCCCTCTTCAGTCTCTCCTCTGTGCATCTGCACACACCTGGTGTCTTTGTGTGTGTCCAACTTTCCTCTTTTCATAAGAACACTGGCCAGATTGGATTAGGACCCACCCTTACAGCCTCGTTTTAACTTACTCATCTCTTTAAAGGTCCTGGCTCTAAATATGGCTTTTTTTTTTTCTGAGCTGCTGGCGGTTGGGACTTTAACATATGAATTTTGGGGGACACAATTCCACTTGAAACAGAGAAGTTGCTCAATGAACATTTAGTTTAGTTTTTTTTTTTTTTTTTTGAAGTTTTAGATCTGGGGTTGCACGTGCTTGTTTGTTATATGAATATTACATGTGTAATGGTGAGGACTGACCTAGTGTACTCATCACCCAAATATTGAGCTCAATGGGTAACTTTTCAACCCTCCTTCCCCTTACACTCTCCCTGCTTTTGAATTCTGAGGATATTATCTCCTTCTTCATGTCCATGTGTGCCCATTGTTGAGCTCCCACTTATAAGTGAGAATATATGATATTTGATCTTCTGCTTCTGAGTTCACTTAGGATAATAGTCTCCAGCTCCACCATGTTGCTGCAAAGGACATGCCTTCATTAATTTTTATGGCTGCAAAGTGTTCCACGGTGTATACGTACCGCCTTTTCTTTGTCCGATCAATCACTGGTGGACACTTGGTTGGTTCCGTGACTTTGCTATTGTGAATAGTGCTGTGATAAACACCTCAGTGCACATGTCTTTTTTATAGGCTTTCTTTTCCTTTTGGTAGACGCCAAGTAGTGAGATTGCTGGGTTGAATAGTAGTTCTGTTTTTAATTCTTTGAGATCTTCTCATACTTTATGTTTTCCATAGAGGGTGAACTAATCTACATTTCTATCAGTAGTGTATAAGCTTTCCCTTTTCTCCACATCCATGCCAAGATCGTTGTTGTTTGGCTTTTTAATAATAGCCATTCTGCTGTAGTCCCAGCACTTTGGGAGGCCAACGTGGGTGGATCACTTGAGGTTCAAGAGCAGCCTGGCCAACATAGTGAAACTCCTTCTCTTCTAAAACAAACAAACAAACAAAATTAGCTGTTCATGATGAGGGCACACCTGTAATCCCAGCTACTTGGGAGGCTGAGGGAGGAGAATTGCTTGAACCTGGGAGGCAGAGGTTGCCGTGAGCTGAGATGGCACCACTGCACTCCAGCCTGAGTAATAGAGCGAGACTCTATCTCGAAAAAAAAGTAGCCATTCTGATTGGTGTAAGGTAATATCTTAGTATGGTTTTCATTTGTGTTTCTCTAATGATCAGTGATGTTGAACATTTTTTTCATGGGTATGTTGGCTACTTGCATTTTTCTTTTATAAATATTGCTATTATTTGTGAAATCTTTTTGGAATACCTGGCAGGTTAAATTTCATGGATCAAGACAAGAAATCTTGGCTTTAGAACTCAAATACAGGCTCTTCAGAGTATATGAAGATATCTGAAAAGTGAAGTGGGACTTGGCTCTGTAAACTCGTTGCTCTTTCTTTCACAGCAGAAGAAACTGTGATTTCTTGGTGCTCAGGTGAGTCACTGAGGTACAGATGGTTCCAGTTGGCATCAAGATCTCTGACCACTGAGTGAGAAATAAAACGAAGAGAATGACAGAGGGAGAAGCACTTCAAGGAGAGCCAACCATCCTAAGTCCCCAAAGGGCACCATTGCCTTTTCCACTTGGTGGAGAGAGAAACGGAATGTAAATGGTGTGTGAAATGTTAAATGTGAGTGAACTTTAAGCCATCGACATGGTGCTTCTGCTTCATTACCAATTTCATTTTTTCTGCTAGCGAAGCCAGAGAAAATGTTCCCAGTTTCCAATTCTTTCTCAGAGATGAACAACTTTAACGGCCGGCTCAGTCTGGACTTACCACAGGTATACTTCGGGACATCAGAGCCTCCCCTTTTCTTGGTGTGCCTCTTGGGCTTAGCTTTGGGGTGGAAGAGAGGCAGAAGGGGTTTGGGTGATCAGAAGGAAAAGAGCTGACTAGCTCCTCACCTCTCAATCTGGAGCTTGAGCTATTTACTGCCTTACAAGACAGGCGAGAGAAATGAAGAGTCTTCTCTCTGCTCAGCATGTGTCCACATCCTTGGAGGCTTTGATTTAGAATTTTAACCTTCCAGAGGTCGTTTATTTGTCTTTGTATATTTTGTTGTCTTTCACACATTTAGCTGTTGTAGTAGAACATATTCTTTCAGAAATTATGCACGGACACTTTGAGCCTGCGTTACAAATTGCACATTGGATTCGCATATGTCGTTGAACCAATAAAAACCGTGAGCTGCGCTGCACTGGGTGTTGCCTGTCAGGCAGCAGCTCAGTTTCAACAGAATCGTTAGGTTTTTCTCTCCTGCAGTATTTGTACACCTATTTGAATATTTAATTTAATGTTCAAATTAATATGAATGATAAGTTTCACAAATAACACATGTAGGACAAAGATGGAAATCAACTGGGGGTAGATTCAGCTTCATTGGGATGCAGGGTGCTTACCTATGGATTTAATTGTGAAGAAAAAGAATAGACATAAATGCAAAGTCCTAAAAGTATATCCTCAGAAATCACATCAAAATGGTGAGGTGTTATTAGAAATTTTTGTAATCATTTTAAACGCTCTGGAAATACATATTTATCGCTGAATTTTTATTTCCAACTTCTTTGGCTATTCACTGTGATTCAAATTAGAATCAGCTGCTGTCAGATACACGCTATGTGGCCAAGGCTAATTTTAATCTGCAACCCTAATGTGAACTATTTTTTTCATTAGGCCATAAAACATAAAAATAATGTCTATTTATTTAAAGGAAGGAAATAAGCTATTATACATTCCCCCCGTGCCCCCACTGGAAATTATATACTTACTGGACAAAATTTAAAGAAACAAACGCAGATATAATTTGGCTCTTTTACCCCTCACCACTGTTACAATTTCAATAATTAACACATGAAAATCATGTTTCTAACCCTGATTAAAAAGGCTTCCCCCCATTCACAAAAGTAACAAGCATGACTGAGATATAACCTTGGGGTCCCAATATGATCACATCTCTTTTTTTTCCAGTTAATTACTGTGTGACCAGCTTGCTGTATTAGTGAGAAATCTAGAATATCTTTCTCAGCTTTCCCCTCTTGAATTACTCAAAATTGCCTGAGGCTTATGTAGTCCTTAGTCTGATCTCCACCCCTAGGAAGGAAGCACTGGTGATTTGTTCATCTACTTTTGCTGTTACTTCTCATTAGCCCACCGTGTGGATTTTGAAAGCTGGTTGTAAACAGTTCAGCAAGTGACGCTGGTCCACTGCGTTCTGCAAGGATCATGCGCCATAAGCGCAGTTGTCTGCTACCGCCTTCTCAGGGGTGCTGGACCTTCGCGGTGTGCAAGATGTGGCCTCCTCTGGTAGCAGCTGTTGGGTTCTGCTCTTTCAGTGCCACATTCAGGCCTCTCCCGGGATACCAGTTACCCCAGGGTTTGGCATCTCTTGTTTCTGAAGTCACTGATCCCGTTCTTGCGGAGAGAGAGGTGTGTTTTCCCTTTGGACCTGAGAGCTTTTTCTTTACAGATCTTAGAACTCAAAATGCTTGATTACACTTCTTTTCTGAGTGAATGGCATTGACTGTTCTTATTTCCAAGAGAGGCCAAACAATATATATATATTTTTTTTTGAGACAAAATCTTGCTCTGTCACCCAGGCTGGTGTGCAGTGGCGTGATTCAGCTTACTGCAGCCTCTGGCTCCTGGGTTCAAGCGATTCTCCTGCCTCAGCCTCCCAAGTAGCTACAAGTACAAGCACCCACCACTACACCAGGCTAATTTTTATATTTTCAGTAGGGACAGGGTTTGACCATGTTGGCCAGGCTCGTTTTGAACTCCTGATCTCAAGTGATCCACCTGCTTTGGCCTCCCAAAGTGCTGGGATTACAGGCATGAGCCATCACACCCAGCCCCAAACAAGATTTTTTTTCATGGGATCCTACATCCACTCCCAAAGGGACCCATGTTCAATGACTCATCTTCCTTAGGATGCCACAGGTGATGTTCAGGTATCTTTTTCTTTGGAGCAAAGAAAAATAAATCAAACCACACAACAAAGTAAATTTAGTCTCTGATGGAGCATCTGGTTTTATAAGTCAACCCAAATTTTGGATCCCAAATCTCTTCCAGGGTTGTTATAACTTTCTGAATTCTGTACATATTGGTTATTGACTTTCCAGCAAAATGTCTTTGACTACTACAGAGTTTCTTTTCTGATGGGTTATTTATACCATTTTTTTCAATCTCTCATTTTCAATTAAAGTGAAAATATTCCACAGGGATGGAAGATGGAAGTAAGGAAGTATTTTTTTCTTGTTCCTAGCTTCTTACTTGCTTTTAAAAAAATCTTGTTCAACATAAACAGAAGTGATATGAATCACTTAAGCTTGTCCCTGTATAGACTGTAGGAAATTTTGTGACTCCTTCTGTTTCCGCCTGTCCGTTTTCTTTCCCCCAGTTTTCTAATCAGAAAGAAATAATTGTTGGTTATGGAAAAGTAAAAAGACATTAACTGTTATTCACTACTGTTATTCACCGTGTTGGTGGGTAATTTAGTTAGTGATCTATAGTTAACCTCTTTATATGGTACATACATGCCTCTGCTTAGGGGCATAAGTGTCATGGCAAAGTAGGCATAAAAATGGTTTTTATTACTAGCTGATATTTATATCAGAATAAGAACTAAATCTCACCAGATTTTCAATAAGAAGACGTCAGATTGTCTAATAAATGGAGCTTGGATAAATGGCTAGCCATTTAAAAAATTATAAAGCTGGCCTCCTAACTTTATTCCTTTCACCAAAATAAATTACAGATGGATTAAAATTTAAATTTAAGAAAGGAAATTATGAGAGTACTAGAACAAAATATAAGTCAATGTCTTTATAATGTAATGATAGGAAAGGCTGTTTCTAAGGACCACACCAAATTAGGAGTCATAAAGTAAAAGATCAACAGATTTGACACCATTCCAGTGTGAAACATTTATGTTTTGAGCATTGCTCATGTGTCAGGCACTATTCTAGAAGTTTCGGATACAAAATAATGAACAAAACAAAACAAAAAAACAATCTCTTTATGCTCCACTGGGCTCAGGAGGAGGGGTGAGACAGACAATTAACACACAAGCAAACTATATAATATGCAACATGCTTAAAGAAAAACGTTGGAGAATGGTGCTAAGGAGTGCTCCATATACTCAACTTCTTAACTCTATCTTCCCGCTGGGGTGTCTAAAGGACAGTTTATATCTAACATATCCAAAGCCGAGCCTGGATAGTCTGCTCCCAATTCTGTTCCTCTCTGCATTGTTCCATTTCACTGAATGGCAACTCTGTCCTTTCACTGGTCAAGCTAAAGTCCTTGGAGTTATCCTTGGCTTCTCTCTTTTCCTCACATTGCATGTCTAGACAGTGGGCAAGTCAAGTCAGTTCTACCTTCATGTGGCCCCACGTGGGGTGTGGATCACCTCTTACCTTCTCCAAGCCCCCATCACCTCTCTTCTGGACAACTGTAATTGATTCCTACGCAGGTCCCGCCTCTGCCCTTGTCCTCACACAGCCTCTCACAAGAGCAGAAGTCATCCTGTCACTCGCCATTAAACCCCCCCAGCCATGCCCCCTCTCACTCAAAGGAAAGCCAAAACCTTACAATGACCTAAAAGACCCATGTGATCCACCTCTCTTCTTCCCTTTCTGAATGATTCCTACAAGTCCCACTGTCTTGCTCTCTCTATGACAATCATGCCAGTTTCCTAGCTGTTCCTCAATAGCATGTTGTGTCTCAGGGCCTTTGCACGTACTAGTCTCTCTCTCGAATACTTTTCTCCCTGACACAGGCATGCTTGCTCTTTGACTTGTCTCATACTTTTACCCAAAAGCTGCCTTCTTCAGTCTTTCCTGACCACCCTGCGTACAATTTCAATTCCCCACCTCGGCACTTCATATCCCTCCCTCTGATTTGTTTTTTCCCTTTGGTACTTAACATTGTTTAACATCCTATTCATCTTGTTTTCCTTATTCATCTTGTTTATTGTCTGTCTCCCACATATAAAGTAAGCATCATGAATACATTGCCCAGAACAGTTCCTGGCACACAGAAATCACTTATTATATTATATATTGGTTGGATAATTGAATAAATAAATAACAATTTAAGTTATTTTATTTAATAACCTGTAGGGAGTTAAAAGATACAAACTGACACCCCAGAGGAAGTTCAGACCTGGAACTACTAGTATGGGAACTCATTTATCACCAAATTGTTAAGGTGGTGGTAATAAAATCAGCAACATAGTCCTAGGGGTCAACAAGATGGAAAGGATTAAATAGCAAGGAGGAGGGAAAGACAAAGAGCTGGGGGAGAGCCAACATTGTGGACCTGGAGACAGGAGACTGGGGACATCTAATCCCAAGTTTCCCATTTGCTAGCATCTGGATCTTGGGTAAGCAAGCTGACCTCTCAGTGCTTTATTTTGTCCATCTGTAAAATTAGGGAAGGAGGCATTGTGATTAAATGATCTTCAAGACTCCATCAAGCTTATGCAGAGAAACTGCATAATACAACAGAAAGAACACAGAACACTGAACTAAAAGGCAGAAATCTGAGTCTAAATTCTTTATCTAAGCAAGGATTGACTTAGTAACATGTATGAAAACACTAAAAAAGGGACTGGTATGTAGAAAGGGTTCAGTGATCATTCACTGAATCTGAACTAATGTTTGTGAATCTGAAGTTCATGTTTTTTGATGATAAAGAGGAATGGAGGACCCTTTTGTTTCCATGGGATTTTTGCCTTACTTGTCCTCAGAAGCTTTGGCTGACAAAGGTAAATAAAATGGAAAACAGAGAACAATTAAAACAACAAAAGGACAACGAAGCAGAAGGAACACGGGAATCAATAATACCAGTTCCTGACGCAGTTTAGTTACAAAGTTGGACAGTGAATCTAGCTCTGAGTTTCTTAGCAGCTAAATTAAACCTAGGATTACATTGTCTTCTATAATCAACCGTTGAGCCTCCTTCAAGGACACACACATAGTCATTGGTAGGGAAATTTCTTGCATGTGACATATAGTTGGTCATGTCATCATGTCATTACAGGAGGAACACTGATAACCTTGGGCAGTTTCTTTATTCATGGTTTGGTAATTTCTTGCGAACCAAAACACCGCAGAGATGGAGTAAAGCATTTTGTTTGTTGTTTGCTTGTTTCTGGATTCAGAGAGTGGGAAAATAAAAGTGGTTTTAATGTGTAATAATATTATTAGCTGGGCACACACCACCGTGCCCAGCTAATTTTTAACTTTTTAGTAGCAATGAGGTCTTGATAGTCTTGGCTTCAAGGAGGGTAGGGAAAAGCATGAGATCAAAAGTAACCTTAGTTCTCCTTAGCTTTTGGGAACCCTTATATTTTTGAACAAAGAACAGTCTCTTCTGTTTAGCCCTCAATTTATATTTTTAAACAAATTAACCAGATTTTCCCCTATTCATATAAAGGCACTACACAACTTGAATGCTTTAAACAGGTTGAACATCCCAAATCTAAAAATCCAAAAGCTGAAATACTCCAAAATCTGAAACCTTTTGAGTGCTGACATGACGCTACCAGTGGAAAATTCCACACTTGACCTCATGTGACAGTTGCATCCAAAATGCAGGTGCAAAACACATAGTTTGTTTAGCAACCTCAAGAAAAAAAGATCCTCCCATTCCCCTTCAGCTGCAATATATCTTCTCTGAACATACCCAGATTTCCCCATGCAAGCACACCTACAAATGGTAGTAAAATGGTTCAGCGTACACAAACTTTGTTTCATGTACAAGAATATTAAACATATTGTATAAAATCATTATTGAACATACAGATGATATGTTTAAGGTGTCTATAAAATATAAATGAATATCATGTTTAGACTTGGGTCTCCTCCATGAGCTATCTCATTATGTATATGCAAATTTTCCAAAGTTAGAAAAAAATCTGAAATCGGAAACACTTCTGGTCCAAAGCTTTTTCTTCTTCTTCTTTTTCTTTTCTTTTCCTTTTATTTTCTTTTCTTTTCTTTTTTTTTTTTTTTTTTTTTTTTTGAGGCAGGGTTGTGCCCTGTCACCTGGGCTAGAGTACAGTGACAAAATCATGGCTCACTGCAGCTTCAACTTTTTGGCCCAAGTGATCCTCCCACCTCAGCCTCCTGAGTAGGTGGAACTACATACAGGCACACACCACCATGCCCAGATAATGTTTTTTATTTTTAGTAGAGATGAGGTCTTGCTATGTTGCCCAAGCTGGTCTTGAACTCCTGAGTTCAAATGATCCTCCTGCTTCAACCTTCCAGAGTGCTGGAATTATAGGTGTGAGCCCTGGCTCCTGACCCCAAGCATTTTGAATGAGGGATACTCAACCTGTATACAGAAATGAGCTCTCTCCTCCATTTTTGCCCCTGAAAATATTTAACACAACCTCTCCTTCCCCTTCATACACTATTGTATACTTTTTTTAAAACTCGGAAAGATATTATGATTATGTTTTAGCCGTTAATGAAGGATGTGGTGGGTTCTTACTAGACTATTGATTTAGGACTTTATTATGCCTGCAGGGAAAGAAAGCAGGGTTTGAAGAAAAAACAAAAATGGGGACAAAAGTTAAATGACCCAAAAGTCAACTTCAACTTTAAAAAATTCCGTACACATGTATTGGTTATTGATACTGTGTAACAAATGGACACAAACTTGAAGGTGCAAAACCACAAACATCTATTATCTTATAGTTTCTGTTGGTCTGAAGTCCAGGCACAGCATAGCTGGATTTTCTGCTCAGGGTCTTACAAGGCATGAAGGCAACAGTCAGGGCTGATGTCTCATCAGAGGCTGGACTGGGAAGGGTCTGCTTCCCAGCTCACATGGTTATTGGCAGCATTCAATAACCAGTGGACTGTTTGACTGAATGCCTCAGTTGTCATCTGGATGCTACTGGACCTTTCTGATATTTTTGCTTGTTTCTTTAAAGGTAACAAGGGGGAGAAACTTTTGGCAAGGTAGGTATCACAATCTTAGGTAACATAATTTCATAATTCACATACCTCATGTATTTCCCTTTACCTTTGCTATTTTTTATTGGTTAGTGACATGGTTTCACTTGAGGCATTCTTCCCTAATATGATTTGGCTTTTTGTCCCCACCCAAATCTCACCTTGAATTGTAATCTTCGTAATAGCCTCATGTCAAGGATGGGAACAGGTGGAGGCAATTGCATCATGGGAGTAGCTTCCTCCATGCTGTTCTCATGATAGTGAGTGAGTCTCACGAGATCTGATGGTTTTATAAGCATCTGGCACTTCCTCTGCTTGCACTCATTCTCTCTCCTGCCACCCTGTGAAGAGGTGCCTTCCACCATGATTGTAAGTTTCCTGAGGCCTCCTAAGCCACACAGAACTGTGAGTCAATGAAATCTCTTTTCTTCATCAATTACTCAGTCTCAGGAATTTCTTCACAGCAGTGTGATAATGGACTAATACAGTTAGAAGTAAGTGACAGGTGCCATGCACACTCAAGTGGAAGGAACCACAAGGGAGCATGACACTGGGATGCAGGGACCGTAGGTACCACCTTAGAGTCTGTTTGCCACAAGACACAACTATATGTAGTAATCCATTTCAAATTTAAAAAGCACAAATGATTTCAGAAGGACAATCAAATCTGCAGAGCCAAATCATCAATTAATACAAGAGGTTTTTAATATCCATTTTTAGACTGCATTCTAGCCTGGGCAATAGAACAAGAATCCTGTTCTCTCTCCCTCTTTCTCTTCCTCTTTCTTTCTCTCTTACATTGTTTTTTTTCTTTCTTTCACGCTTTCTTTCCTTCTTTTCTCTCTTTTTCTTTCTTTCAAATAAATAAATAAATAAATAAATAAATTAAAAAAAAATAACCGTGTCTGGCCTCTGCTTTCTTACTCTTCCTCTCATCCACCCTTCATAGCCTTCTGCCAGCATTATCTTCCATTTGGTTGTTCTCCTCTCACTACCTGCACTCACAGTTTCTGGAAATTGCTTCTTCTCATTTTCTCAAGTTTAAACTCTCATTCTCACCTTCAGAGTTTAAATAACAGCACCTCACATGAAATCTCCTAGCCTCCCTCATTGTGAAAGGCACTCGTGTGACTGCTTCTAAAACAGGCTCTTTTCCTTCCTCCTTCTCTTGTTCTGTTTACCACCCTGACCCAACTTCAATCTTTCTGCTTTGAGCAGTTTTTCACTTTATACACTGGAAATCTTCTCTTTTCTTCAAGTCATTCCCTACAGGCACCATTGATTTTGAAACACCTGCTGATGCTCATCTCTTTCTAAAGATGTATGTATTTTTCAGAGCTCATCTGATCTGTGTGACATCTCACTCAGATCCAGATCTCAGATTTCTTCTTTTTTTTTTTTTGTACATGAGATCATCTCAGTGCCTTTTAAGTGACTTCCTGCAATTTGCTCAGCTAGTTCTAGGTCCAGAGCTTCCTTTTTGATAACTGGCACCAATCCAGGCTGAATGACCACATTCACTATTGCAAGGGCTTGTTATTCTCTGGGAAGTAGTTCCTTGTTTCAAGACTACATTTCCTAGGTTAGTGAGTGTTTTCCACA
Source organism: Cacajao melanocephalus (assembly GCA_963573385.1). Classification (NCBI taxonomy): domain Eukaryota; kingdom Metazoa; phylum Chordata; class Mammalia; order Primates; family Pitheciidae; genus Cacajao; species Cacajao melanocephalus. The sequence continues at coordinate 50,866 of CAUYLG010074514.1, read as the reverse complement.
AGTAATTCTAGAAGCCACACATGGGTTCTGGATGCATGGCCCAGCCTGGGCTGGGTATCAGAGCCATGTTCATTGGTGTGTGACTTGTACCATTTCACAGGGTCCCATACTCAGAAGGGCCCTGGGCTTGCTTCAATGCTCTATTGTCATTATCTTGAAATTCTTGATAACTCTATCTTTGAACTTGTACTTTGTATGTAACATATGATGGGACAATGCAACATGTATGTGAACAGAAGATAGGTGCAAAATATATATGTTTACAGTTCCTTGTCACCACTTTCACATGTAGCATTTGTAATGTTCCATGAGAACAAAATTCCAGGGAACCTATGATGTGTGGAAGTTCAGCGAGACTCAAAGTTAGTATTAAACATGTCACAGCTATAACTGGGTGAGTAGGGGTGCTGACACACAGAGGGATCGTGTTTCCATTTGAATGAGAATTTGCTTCAAATGTAGTAAGAAGGCAATTCTAAGTAAGACAAATGACTAAGGAACCTTATCATATATTTCCTTACTTGTATTTCTTCCGTATTAGTCAACCACCTACCCTGAAAACGATGACATGAAAAGAAAAGAAAAACTAGAACAACTCATAGCTATTTTTCCTTTCAGCTCTTCCTTCCTCATCAGCAGGCTAAAGATAGAGCATGTTGGTAGAATCTGTATCAAGATGTGAAATAAAAACTCTTAAGTTAGTATTGTGCAGCGTTTTCACTGCTTTGATAAGAACAAAATACATATGCATGTATAAACTATGAAATACAGACTGTGTACTTTCAGGGATTTCTGTTAAATGCACATATATTTTCCTTTAAACCTGGCAGTGCTCGATAAGAAAATGAACAATAAATTGTGTGCTAATATTTTCATTTTCTTAGAGCAGAATTAAACAGCAAGTTAAAAAAAGTGCATGGCAAATTGAGGAAGAGAGACCACAGAAGAAATGAAAGAGTTTATATTTTAGCACCTATAACTGTACTTTTTTCCTATATAAGGCATCCCATGTTTTCATTTTCAGTGGGCTGGTAAATTATGTAGCTGTGCCTGCTGGGGCTGCTGATTGAGATAGGAGTGAAATTCCCTCTTTTCTACAAAGTCATATGTGACATCAATGGAATTCCTAGGCCATCGAAAGTCTAGAAGAAGGCTTCCAGTATTGTTTAGGATATAGCTCATATTACCACCTCTCACTCCTTAGAATGGAGTTAAAGGCACACCAAGATATTAATTTTCTCAGTCCTCAGGGTTTTAAGCAGGGTCAAAGCTGATCAAAAAGCCACACATACAGATGGTCTCAAAATCCAGGTAACTGGTGGGCTCATCCAGGAAGAGCATAAGGGGGTTCTGCCAGGCCAGCCAGGCCAGACACACTCGGCACTTCTGCCCATCTGACAAGTTCTGGATTGGGTTCACATGTTGTTTCCCAGCGAAATCATATCTCCCAATGATCTTCCTCATTTCTTCTTAATCCTTGATCTCTGGGTAGCACTTCATCATGTACTCCAAAGGCAAGAGACCTAAGTCCAGCTGCTCTTGTGAATGCTGATGGCAACACCCTATCTTGACATGAGTGTTTTTGGATCACACCATCTGTGGGCAGTAGCTCTTCGGTTAGCAGCTTCAGAAGAGTTGACTTCCTTGCTCCATTGTCCCTACCAGAGCCACTCGTGTGTCAAGGTCAATTCCAAATTCTAGATTATTGTAGATGCAAGACCCATCTTTTGTATGCTTGAAGTTCACATTTTGCACCATAATCATGGGTGGAGGGATCTTGCCACATGGTGAGAAATAAAATGACAGTGTCTTGTTGCTCACGACCCTGTCAGTCCTGATGCCATCATTTTCTTTTCCTTGCTCTGGCCCTGCCGGGCCAGCTTGGCACTGCCATGACCAAACCTCGCATTGTAGTTCTTCATGTGTGCAATCCGATCTTGCTCTTAGTGAAACCTCTTCATCTGGTTCTCCTCCAGCTCTAGCCGTGTCTTCACATACTGATCATAATTACTTGTATAATACTTCAGTTTCTTGTTGTGCATGTGAATGATGTTGGTACAGACACCATCCAGAAAATCCTGGGAATGGGAGAGGAGGACCAAGATGCACTTAGAAGTTTTTAGTTCTTCTTCCAACCACACGCAAGCATCTAGGTCCACGTAGCTGGCAGACTCAGCCAGGAGCAGCATGAAGCACCGAATAAAGAGGGCTCTGGCAAAGGCAACCCTCATCCTCCAGCCCCCACGGAAGTGTTTTAGCTTCTTGTGCCACATGGCAGGTGTGAAACCCAGTCCATGCAAGATCCACGAGGCCCTCATCTCTGCCTTGTTGGCATCCAGCTCCTCCAGGCGCTTGTAGAGCTCCATGAGCTTCTCACGTTCCGCATCCTCATGAACCAGCAGCTCTGCCTCCCTCTCCAGTATGGCCTGCTCTGTTTTGACTTCCATCACACACTGCAAAGGTTTCTTGTCATTAGGGGGCATCTCTCGAGTTAGATGGTAGATATCCATGTGCTCAGGGATGGACACTTCATGTTTCCCAATAGCAGAGAGCACCACAGACATTCCAATTCCATTTAAGCCCATGAGGCCATAATGACGGCCTGAGTTTAATTCCAGTTTGGTGTCACTGAGCAGCTCTTGACCCTAAGGTGAGTGAGAGGTTGATAATATGATCATCAATACTGTTGGGGTGAGAGGCCAGGCCACCAGTGAGGCTCAAGCAGCAGCTTTCTTCATTTCAAAGTCCTCTAGCTCCTTGGTCAGCAAATCCACTTCTGTGGTCTCTCTGCCACTGGCCTCAGTTTTCTCCTCTGCCACCTGTGGTTCTGCAAGAGCATCTCCACTTTCTTCATGTCCTTTTCTGGGCCACTGTCAAGCTTTGGCAGCCTCCTCCTTTTTGGCTGCCTTCTTCTTGGCCAGATCAGAGGGCATGATGATGACACACAGGGGTAGGTTACTATTCTTTCAGGGAACTGGGCCTCTGTTGCAACCTAATTGCGTTTCTGTTTAAAGACATCTTATTTAATATATATAATTCATATTGTTGATTCATTAACTTTCAACTTACCACCACAAACACTGTAACATGCCTGAATGAAGCCTATCTAACACACACATTTTCTTTGTAAGACACCTCATGGACTCCTCGGCTTTACCAACAGTACACAGCACTTCAGCAGTACATTTAGTGGGGGGTGGGGGGCATTGTAAACAGCAAAATCAACAGAAAGCACAAAAATGAGAAAAAGATGGCTTTAAGTAGACTGTGAAAAGAACACTAGTTTTAGTATGAGAGTTGAAATGAGAAGGCAGAGCATCACCTTGTTGAACCTCAGTTAGAATGTGGACATCAAATGACTTAAATATTTCACTGTTCTGTGCATATGCATGTCTGCAAATCACTGTGAAAATGAATTTTAGTGAGTAGATGAGTTAGCAAATAAGAAATAGATAAGTAATGAATTACAAAAACACCAGTACTATATTTAATTCCTATATTTAATGAAGTCTTTCAAACCACCAGATTTTGGCCTCTTTGTGGAGAAAAATATCAAATGAAAGTGAAATGATAAATGATATGAAGTGAGTTGGTGACATGGCACACTTATTCCATATAATTCTTATAAGAATAAGTAAGGAACAACAAACTTTTCCTCTATCATCTTAGGCTTAGTGGCTGGGCCTATGAACTAAACTGATAAAAGATTGGTTAAAATAAGAAAAAAAAAACCAGAGTCTATTTACACATGGAATATGTAGGACATGAGGGAGAACTCACTGATGAGTAACTCAAAGGGGTGGTTAGAATTGGGAGCTTATATACCATCCTAACAGAGGGTAATAAATTGTGGAGACCTCACTAAAAAAAAAGGGGGGATTGGGGCTCCTAGGGGAGGTAAACTGTGGGAAGGTGACTAAAAATATATAGTAGATAAGAGTTGTTTGGCAAGATTGTTATGCAAATAACAATTTTTTCTTCTTTCTGGTGAGAAAGATGTGTAAACCTTGACAAATAAAAATTTATGTCACCTTTACAATGGGAAAGTTATGCCTTGCTTTTAGACAAAAATGGGGAGGAAGAAAAATTCTTCTTATGTCTGATGTTTCTCAATTGTCTTCAGTTCAAAATAATTCTTATGTGAAAGTGGCATATTTTGGGGTGGCACATTCTGATCACCTTTAGATAAAATTTACAATTATCATGGCAGAACAGATAAGCATGTTTTTGTTGTTGTTGCTTTTGCTTTTATACCAACTGTTAACAGATATTCAATACAACGATGCAAACTAAGACATGGGTAAATTTTTCACAGAGGTGAGAAGTATATACAACAGTGTAAAAGACTATTCCAGAGTTAATTCTTATTTTTTATCTTGGATTTTAATAAACACAGCAGAAAAAAATCTCCTGGGTCAATGGTCTGAATAGATAGAATGTTTACCTGAGATGATTATCTGTTAAGCTCTCAGGATTTGCTAGTAAGTAGTTAGTAGGGACTCTAAGTCCTAGTTTGAAAATGGGGGTTAGCAAGTAGGTTAAGGGTTTAGGTACTCATGTTCATGGTGATTTTAAGAAAGGAGTTACAAACTGGTTTTGGGGGAGGAGATTTTTGCTCTTAGACCTGTTTTCTTTACCAGCAGTGTGCTGAATGAATGTCTTGGAATTGCACAGGAATCCCTTTAGGTGGAGCTGGCTCATGCTGCTTAGTCACACCCAGCACCTTCCTTATTGCCTCACACTTTGCAGTTGCTGTAGTTGCATTACCTGCTTGGTCAAGAAGACAGTGCTGCAGACCATGCTCAGAAACTACTAGGCAAAGCAATAACTGCACAGTAGCAAGAGCCCTTTGCGCTAGCACTGGTGCCTTGCATCACTCTTTCCTCCCCTTTGCCAAAGGGAGAAATTTGCTTTACAAATTTGCAAAAAAAAAGGTGGTTTGTGTGTGTGTGTGTGTGTGTGTGTGTGTTTCCCTGCATCACTCACAGCCTTCACTCTTTCTTGAGTTTGAGTTTTTTTTTTTTTCACATCATTTGGATCTCCCTAATTTGAACGAAGGAAAGACTTCTTACTAATAGCAATGAGGCATATTCATGGGGAAGTCAGATGCCTGAGGATTTAGGGGTACTTAACTCTTTTCCCTTTTTCATGCTTTACAACTGTGATTAAGTCAGTGCAGACCACCCATCACCATTTCTTATTGCTTAATTAAAAAACATCTCAGAATTTTCTCCCTATTAGTTTCAGGCAGATTAGAAGGAAAAAATATTTTAACAGATGCTAAAGAGTCTTTCCAATGATTTGAAGATTAGCAGAGTGCCTTTTATAGAGCTCCCAAAATGTTCCCTGACTGATTCTGCCAGAATTGAAAAAAAATTTAGTGGCTGAGTACTTAATGAAAAGCCAAGATGCTTTGACAAAGAATTCCTGGGCAACTATTACTATAGCTCCAAAGAGTTATTGCAAATTAAATTTTATTCTTGTCTTTTATGATCTATATCAGGCAGTAGGTATAACATTATGACTGAAATATTCTTGTCTTACACTGTTGTTAATAAAAGCACCCATTCATTAATATGTGTGTACCAGCAGGAAATAAGAAATGGTGTGCTCCAATTGAAAAGCCAGATATTGTATTGTCAACTTTGTAGGCAAAAGGCAGGGTAAATACAATTAGAGTTCGGGGACAGGGTAATTACTGTCTCCATCTGGTAACACATTCTTTATCTGAACTCAACTGTCTTATGGGTTTTAAGTGCTTATGGGGCATCTTGCTAGGCAACCTAATAGAGGATTACTTTTTAAATGTTACCTCGAAAGCTTTTCAGGATTGCCTTTGTCTAATAACACAATATCACATCTGGCATGATTGCCATTGCTGTAAAGCAAAATCTTTTAATAGTGTTTATTAAGTACTTCCCAAAGATGCATAATCACCAACATGAGTTGGTGTTAATAGAGAGTTATTAGTCAGCTCAGTCTTCAATATTTGTGGAAAAGCAGGCTCAGCAAGAAATGCATAATGAATGTAAAGCAAATACAAAACACAGCATCCTTGTGGTCTGACTCCTTTTCCCCAATGGATGGGAACATCGCATTTCACAGTCTAGCTGCTTGGTAATTTCTGAACACTGTCTCTAAAATATTTGGCATGAAATATCATGAGCTAAACAAGCACAAAGAACACAGCAGCTAAAGGGAGGCTTATGGGGAGAAATGGTATTTACTTTAATGACCATGGCTTAGGAAATTGCCATATTCCATACTGGGTTAATAAAGGCTTAGGGCAAAGTGGAGAGTGAATGGCAGCCGTGCTGGCTGAGAGTGTGGAGGAAATGTCAAGCACCTTCTCATTGTCACTAGAACATCAGAACTCTCCACTCCCCTCTGCTCCTTCCCTGCGCCTCAGAGCCCAGAGCAGGGCTGGGTAGGAAAAAAATTGTGATTAGGGTTAGCAGCTGGGAAGCCATTTTCTGACAGTTCTGCAGATAATGGAGTGCTGTACACAGGGTAATAAGCAGAGAGAGTATGTTTATAAGCAATAATTCAGTCAAGAGGTTAAATGATCTCACAAACAGCACAAAGTCACTGGGGTTTGTCTTGATATTGTCAGGACCTTAAGATTGAACAAGAACTTTGCTGCTCAGTATTTTGCCGTGTTTGTTCCTTTGGTGTATGGAGTCGGGGTGGGAACCAGGTCTCCATTTGCCCAATTATCCTAACACATATATATTTATGTGCATATACATATGGCTTTATGTATATCCTCTCAGAGCTATGCATTCTCCCCAGACCCCAGGATACATACAGGAAACACAATTTTTAAAATCTTGGCAGAGTAAAAGCATGTATAAAAATGAGACGATCATTGATTATTTTTCACGCACTTTAGTTGCAGTGGAGCTCACACTAGATTATTATTTCCAGAAGGTAACCTCTCTCCTTCCTTTATGCTACTGCAGAGCAGGGAATACTCATCTCTATTCATTCTGAACAGTGAACCTCTTCAGGTAACCACAGTGTATTTTCAGCTTTGGCGACGTCAGCATTTTCCTATCTGCTAATTTCTAGCTGTGTGGGACCTTGAGATAGTCATTTAACTTACCTGTGCTTCAATTTCCTTACCTGTCTAATTAGGACAACAATAGTACTTACTATTTTTTTTTAGAATGTTTTATTTTTAGAATAAGTGAATTAATACATGGCAAGGGTTTAGAATAGCTCCTCGGCATTCTTATCACTAGTGTTGCTTTTGTTATTAAAATTTGGTAGGTGGTGTTATTTTCTCCTTGAGCAGAGAGAGTACGTCTGGATCAATTATATATCTTTCCAAACATATATCATAGTGCAGGGCACAATATTATATGAATTGCATTTAGATCTTTGACTAGATTTTAAGTCTTGGGTAACATTTAAAATCCTAGTAGAAATCCTTGTCTCTACCCTGTAGACAATGCAAGTGTACACATTTGTGCCCAACTGATCTTTAACGAATACCTTTAGGAATAGGTAATCTTGCAAAAGAAAGCCTATAGTAACTTTTGAAGGGCTGAGTGATTTAATCAAAGGGTATGTTCCTTTTTTCCAGTGGCTGTCAATCTAAGAAGTACCTTTTTATATGTCGAGTATCAGTAGGTGGTACTTTTTATATCACACTTTGTTCTCTTTGGAACGCATCCTCTCAGATGTTAAGTGGAACAGCGCAAGGATCTCATAAATCCAATGTAGGAATCATTGGAAGGTATTGCAAGTAGTTTATTGGGAGCAATAACTGAATTAGCAAAATATGTGAATGACTTTCTGTAAGTTGGAGTGGATTCGTTATTAGTTTTATGGTAATTTCATACCCATCAGTTCCTTGCATTCTGGTATGCTCATGTGAGTGGGAGATAAAGCGGTGGGGTTACATTTAGTGCAATTTAATGTAAAAAAAAATTATTGGTACTACCTGACGTGAGTATCACGTGTCCTGTATGGATGGCCAACCCAGAAACAGCGTTCAAGAAATTGATCATATATGTGAGTCAAAACCAAAAGAAAATGTTAGCAGATCATTTTCAACCCATCGACAACTTAGAACAATTTAGCTGAAGTTGTGGTAGGACTGCTAAGATTGGCAGGTAAAGAAAACAAGCCTCCAATTACAACCCTCTAGCAGCAGCAAATGGAGCCAAAATACAACTTCTGGGGTGGCACCCATTTTCAGTGGTTTTGTTCACTGACATATCCAGCAAAGTTGCTGAAAAGCAGAAGAGGTCAACCACCGGGGATCAAGTTCCAAGTGGGGCTTATTTTGAGATGAAAGCAGGCTAGCCTTCAGAGCTGGACATTTGTGAACTGGGATTATCTAGCATACTTGGCAACGTCTAAGTTGTTTTTGAATTTTTGATTCTGATTCCAGATGTTTTTCAATATAACAAGTAGGCAGGGAGATTTAAATAGGAAAGTCACCGGTGAACAGCGTTACTCATTACTTTCTTCAGCGGGGTGGGTGTTTTGAAAAATTATTAGGTGTCATATACATTAGAGTGTAAATTGATCATGTGAATAATCGTTATTTATGCCTAGGGTGACCATAGAATTTATCATTCATGTCAGGGACACCGTGGAGAGTGAAAGGGGTGCTGTTAATAATAACGCTGGGATGACAGACATAATGGGGACCGTCTGAGACAATTTGGGACATGTGGACTTTGTATTTACACATAGTGAGTAAAGAAGAGTATTAATTCAACATACCAGAGTTCCTATGTGATTTTTTTTTAAGTTTTCCATTAAGTGCCATTATTTTATATTATCTGTAGAGAGCCTTCCTTTTCTATGACAGGAGACTTTTACAGTAGAGGTTCAGAAATGGTCAAATGAATAGAGGAAACATATCATATGGGTCAGTAGTACTGGATTTTGGTTTTTCCCTCATTTTTCATTTTGCTCCTCCTGCCTCCTGCCCCCCGCCCCCATGCCATTCCACAGCACTCCTTCCTTGTTCATGAGGTACAAACAGGTTAAAGATCAAAGGCTTGTCCCAGAGGAAGGAAGATTTCAGATGTGGGGGAAATCTCTGTTATTCTTCCTTAAAGAAAGCCCTTTTGCTTGCCGATTTCTCCTGGCTCATGCTCTCTGTCCAATAATGCATTACTCAATGTAAAGTTTTTCCTTTTCCATAAAAAACAAAAACCTCTTAAGCTCAAACACAAGCACAACCACAGAACCCAGGCTCAGCTGTATAAAAATAGCCTTCATGAGCTAATTCGTATGCAATGGTTCAAACAGACAAAACCAATATAATCATCCCTGTGTCACTAACAAGATTTTCATACAACTGTTTGAGTGAAATTTCTTGGACCTAATATAATTTTGGGAATTCTCATTTTTTTTACACACAGGAACTCAGTATATAATAGCTCACAATATATGATTCAGAAGCGGAGATGAATCAGAGACTGTTGGGGTATCATTCTACCAGGCTCAGCATGAGAACTAGTGACTGGGTCCCTGCAGCTGAACTACTGGGCTGGTTCCATAACCTAGTAAGAGATTGATAGGAATAAGAATGATATACATTCAAGTCCTTACAGTTTGGGTGGGCTGGAGGTAAGGGAGAGAAGAAGAAGAAAGGGAGCAAATAAACAAAAATAAGGTGAGAAGATCTAGGCTCCACTGTGTAGCTTCTCTGATCTGTATCATAAGGACAGTAGCTCCTGCCTACTTCATGGAGATGTAGTGAAGATTATGAAAGAAAATGAATTTGAAAGCTCCCTTTAGGATGAAATGCTTTATGCAAATATAAGGCATGTTATATCAAGAAACAGAAATAGGCCAGGCACAGTGCCTCACGCCTGTAATCCCAGCCCTTCAGGAGGCCTAGGTGGGTGGATCACGAGGTCAAGAGATCGAGACCATCCTGGCCAACATGGTGAAACCCTGTCTCTTCTAAAAATAAAAAAAATTAGCTGGGTGTGGTGCCGTGTGCCTGTAATCGCAGCTACTCAGGAGGCTGAGGTAGGAGAATTGCTTGAACCCAGGAGGCAGAGGTTGCAGTGAGCCGATATCACGCCATTGCACTCCAGTCTGGCGACAAAGTGAGACTCTGTCTTTAAAAAAAAAAAAAAGAAACAGTAATAAACAGAGCTTTGTTACAAACTTTTCCCTAATGTGATCGTCAGTTTTCTGAAATGTCTAGCGCAGGGGTCCTCAACCCACTGGCCATAGACTGATACTAGTTAATCTGCGGCCTGTTAGGAACCTGGCCACACAGCAGGAGGTCAGTGGCAGGTGAGTGAGCATTACCACCTGAGCTCTGCCTTCTGTCAGATCAGCCGTGGCATTAGATTCTCACAGGAGAGCAAACCCTATTGTGAACTGCACAAGTGAGGGATTTAGGCTGCACACTCCTTATGAGAATCTAATGCCTGATGATCTGTCACTGTGGGACTGTCTCCTTGCAGGAAAACAAGCTCAGGGCTCTCAGATTCTACATTATGATGAGTATAATTATTTCATTATATATTACAATGTAATAATAATAGAAATAAAGTGCACAATAAATGTAATGCACGTGAATAATCCTGAAACCATTACCACTCTAACCCTGGTTTGTGGAAAGATTGTCTTCCATGAAACTGGTCCCTGGTGCCAAAAAGGTTGGGGACTGCTCATGTAGAGAACCCTTTAAAGACAGACACAAGCTGTGCTCAATATCCCTGATTCTCTCAGGCAAGGACAGCAATGGCCCATGCCTTTTAAGCAAGCATGAGGTGGAAAGCAACAATGAAAGTAGCTTTAATTCCAGGAATCAGAAAGGCACAGGGGATCCCTATGCTGCAGTCTTTGTTTTAACTATGAAAGCCCTTATGAGGACTTTGATTGGGCTGGTTGTTTGATGTCATGGTTAATTTATAAGACGTTTTTAACAGTCAATTTAGTGTACAAAGCAGCCAAACTAGTTATCTGAGTTGGCTAATTGTTGAGCTGTTCTGATTTATATTTTAGGTCCACTCGACCATCAGAATAGATAAATTAGAGACAAGGGTAATATCCAGGAGAGTCATTGGAAGTTGGGCTAAGCTCTGTGAATTTGACATCTAAGTTGCTTCCTGTGAATATGATGTCTAAGCTGAGTTCACAAACAAGGGAAAGCGGGCTTGACGTGTGTTTGTGTCCTAGGGATCATGCTTTGCTTCAAAGTGGCTATAAGCTCAAAAGTATATAAGAACCTAGAAACCCCAGTCATTTATTTACTTAGGATTTTAATTTTGAAAAAAATTTAAGACCTGAAGCAACTAAATGTCACTCCATCTCAGAATTAGAATTTCACATATATCTTTTATGCCAATAGAAATCTCTGGATTCCTGTTTTCACACTTGTTGCCAATTTACACACTTGTTAATACTCAGAGCATGCTTGAATAATTGAATTGAATTTGAAATGACAAAAACAAACTTATTCTTATATATTGATACCTTCATTTTTCTGTCCAGTTCTTCAGATCAGGGTTCATATGATGACCTTCTTAGTGTGATTGGGTGAGTTATTAATTTCACGGTGTCTCATTTTATTCCATATAAAATGGGCATTATTTTCTTTATATCATGGAGATACTATAAAGATGAAATACAGCTGGGCACGGTGGCTCACGCCTATAATCCTAGCACTTTGGGAGGCTGAGGTTGGTGGATCACCCGAGGTCAGGAGTTTGAGACCAGCCTGGCCAGCATGGTGAAACGCTGTCTCTACTAAATATACAAAAAAAAATTAGCCGGGTGTGGTGGTGTGCACCTGTAATCCCAGCTACTCAGGAGGCTGAGACAGGAGAATTGTTTGAACCCAGGAGGCAGAGGTTGCAGTGAGCTGAGATCATGCCATTGCACTCCAGCCTGGGTGACAGAGTTAGACTCCATCTAAAAAAAAAATTGCTGAAATACATAGAGATCTTGGCATAGTTTCTTGCAAAAACATGCTTTAAAATGTTACTGAGTGCGACCTGCAGGCTGCAGGGTTCCACTAGGGCTCTGGCTTCACCAGGGGATAAGACCTTAGCTTTGGGTATTAGGTTTAACATGGCTGCCCCAATTTTAGCATCTTGCTCTTGCACCCAGGATCCTGTCTGGCATGGAATAATTTCTCATTATATATCTTTTGAGAACAATGGATAATTGCCAAAGTCAGTTCTTCAACCGTCTCACCACTCAGCACCTCACTGCAGTCACGCTGAAGTACAGGTCATTCCTGGACTGAGATCTCTGCGTTTGCACTTTCTCTGCCTGGAAATTTCTACCCCCAGGTTGTCTTGGTTGTCATTCATCATAGCTCCATCGCCCCAGGCTCTCCTGGACCACTAACCTCAAGGAGAGTTTCCTTCCTGATCGTTATCCCATTTCCTGTTTTATTCCTTCATGGCGCCTTTCACTTTCTGAATCTTCTTGTTCATTTATTGGCTTACATGTTGTCTGTCTCTTCTTCACTACAGGGAGAGGGTGGAAATTTTACTGTCTTGCTCTTGCACCCAGAATTGTGTTTGGCATGGGATGATTTCTCATTATATATCTTTGAAAAAGTGAATAATTGCTGAGGTCAGTAATATTTTTAATTAAAAAAATCTACACATGCTTGTTCTTATTGAAAGGAAGATGCCTTTATTCAAGGTAAATATTCTTCTGCTCTCTTGAATCCAGTTTGTAATCCTTCTTTCTCCTCTCCAAAGTTGAGCATTCATAGGGTAAAAGTTCCATTTCCCCATTTTCTTGTTTTGCTTTATGCTTCAAGGTGTACATGAGCTTGCACTCCTTAAGCAGGCTATAAAGGCAGGCATCTAATTCCTCCTGGCTTTGCTGTGTGCCCTATTTATGAGCCAGCAAAATATGTTTGGCCACATGTTTACACCAACAAATAAATGTGTCTATGGATGGAAGTGTGTCTGCACTAAATCAGTCGTCAATGTCTACTTAAACAGACTTAAATTTGTGGTTGCATCTTTCTAGCTCTCAAGATACAAAAACACTTTATCCCTCATTGCCACTATTTTACAAGTTGGATTTTTAAAATCAATGTAATTGTGTTACCACATTTGTGCATGTACTTTAACTATATCCCTGGCCGCTTATCCAAAGAGCAAATTAAAATAAATATTGTTACCTGATAAAAGTGTCTGGTTTCATTTATTTTCCAAAACCATGTGGATGTTTTTCCTTTCCGATAAATTGGTTTGTGTTATTTCCAAATAAAATTTGTTATATTTTGATCTTGTAGGAGCCAAAGGAATCCTAACATTCCTTAATTTTTTTGTAATAGTGACTTTTCTCAATAAAAACCAAAATAGTAATAATGTGAGCTAAATCACAGTATTTCTTACAGTTAAATGCTGTATTCTTGGTACCTTTATTTATATGGATTCCTTTATTTATAAGATCATTCTTGAAATAAATTATTTATCTATAATAATTATGGTTAACTGCATTAAGGAATAAATAATTTTCAACTGGTGGTTTTTCACAGCCAGTGATAAATCCCCTAGAGCAGGGTTTGTACAGAGTAAGAGTTCAATAAATATTTGTGAAATAAATCTTTAGCAGATTATACAATATTTAGCATGCCTGAGAGCATGGAAACATTTCAGAAGTATAAAAATCAATGCAGTTGGATACATCTGGAAATTATTAGTCTTTTTACATTTGATTTTATTTTCTGACTTCATTTATAATGTATTGACATCCGTTTCCAAGTCACTATATCTGCCCTCTGAGAAGAAATCAGTACAAAAGAATAGAACTACAGTATTTTCCATACACGTTTGGGATGCTCTCAATGTTCTAAAGTTCAAATAGTTCCTGATTTCAGATGCTGAGTGTACTTAGGTGAGTGGCACTGTTTTAATATATGGGGTTTGTTGTTGTTTTTAAATATTGAGGCTTCTAAAAATAAATCAAACACAAAAAATTCCATAGCTCTGAAATTTAGACTATGACAATAATTAAGAAAATGCAGAAAGGGCACTGGTAGATTTTTAAAAACTATTTTAATACAAGATTAATAGCAATTTTCTATCCAAATCAGAAATGAAAAAATCTTAACCCAAATAATATTCATTTGACAGTCACATAAAATTTTAGGTTTGATTGGTGCACACATTTATCCTGCATATATATTATGTATATGCACACAGAGACCTGACTATTATGCCATTCTTAGGGGTCATTTCATGAAAGTACCTCATTACAAGGCAGTGTCAAAAGTTCCAGTAACTACTCAACTTTGAATAAAGTTCAAAATGCCCCATGCTAAGCTGAGTCCGTGCCATAGCAAACCATGATATAGCAAGTCTCCAGAATGTGTACAAATCAATACTCTTGTTCGTGTAAGTTGTTCTAAAACTAAACACTGGCTAATGTCTCCAACAAGGAGGAACACATTGCAAATTTATAAGTTATGGTTTCCTTTACTCTTCTGTTGGCAAAGCTAAATTGTGTTTTTAAATAAAATTCAGGTCTGTTAGTAAGTAAATGAAAATGAGTTTAAATTTCTGCAAGCTTTGGATAAGTCAAAACTTGAATTTGCTAATGCTTCTTGTTTAATCAAATCACTTGATAATTAACTTTGCAAAAAGAAGTAATAAAAGAATCACATCTCAGGAATGTGTTAAGTTTCATTCCTCCTTAGGGACTTTAGTTGGTGTTCAGTCTGCAGCCAAAACATGTAGGTAATGGCAAAAGAATTAAAGAAGGCTAATGTCTGCAGCAGGGAATATAAATTAAAAATCAGTGTTCTGCTTCCAATAATATTTTCAATGTGTTTGCTTTAAAGAATGTTACTTTTATAATTATTACTACTTGTCAGTGAATAATAGTGTTTTTCAGTGTAGACAAAATAGTATTTTCTATCCCTTACATTTAAAGCAGGTGATACAAGTTACTTAATGCTATCTAGGTAAGTCATTGTAAGGGAGTCAGATTTCTAGTACTAATGTTCTACAATTGCTATAATCAAAGTACCAACTTGGCCTTCATGAAAATGACAGAAAGTTGTCATGGTTGTCCTTCAATATAGAACCATAAACTGAGCTCTCATTGGTAAATTTGTAATTCATTCTTCTCTGCTAAAGACTTTAGCCTCTGTTTAGCTTTTGTTGTGACACATACGAAGTATAATATATACCAATTACAGACGTGTATTTCTGTTAGAAAAATACATATTATAACTAAAGAACATGTAAATAGAGGCACTTCAATAAGCTAAGTGTTTGCAGTTATGAGCATCACCCACCAATTTCTAGTGTCGGATTTCAGTGAGCCCATTCCTCTCTAGTCATAACAAAAGTTATGATATGGTTACGGAATTTAGGGAACATCAGAGCAAATGAGGGGCAGGTCATAAAAAATAAAGGAGCCTCATTGCATCCCCTATCACTATGCTGAAATGAGAAAACTTAATTTGAGGGGTAAATTCCAAATACTTACTGAAATAGGGTAACCAGGTTAAACAAAATCCTTTAGGGTCAAAACATTTCTCGTGTTAAATTAGTCTGAAAATCATATAACATTGTAGTAGGATGATAAAAACTAGGAAATACAACTTGAATGATATTTTGACCACATCCATGCAGGGTGCTAACACTGTGGCATCATTAACTGATAAGTCATTTCAGCTCTCTGCCTGGCTTATTATGCATTGCTATATCTCATCAATATGAATCATATTGATAACGAAGGTGTTGAAACAAATGAAGCAGGCATTTATATATTTTCTGTGTGTTTAGTTGCGCATAGAACATGGGTTCACATTCATTAATATTATGTGTATTCATACACATGCACAAAACCTTTTGGGGGTGAAAGCACAGGAAAAACAAGGCATCCTGATCTATTTCATAAAAGAGAATGCAGAAATATTTTAAAAAGGAAAGACTTGGAGTTTAAAGCCATAAAACAAGTTATTACTCAAATAGTCTGGAAAATCAAGGTTGATTTAATTTGTATTGCACCTTAATTATTGAAGAAAGACAATACTCATTTCTGAATATACAATGAAATGAGCAACGTAAATGGTCCTTCATAGAGATGTCTTATGTGAAATTCATGGTAGGAAGCCGAAATGTGGGCAGTGAAATGGATGGTTTTCTAGAAGTATAAAATGGTGAACTATATTGTTAATTTCATAAAGGTTTAAATGAAAGAATGCCACAAAGTCTCTCATAATCCTACATTTTATATTTCATTAGGCATAAAGTAGCAATAGATGCTTGCAAATACTTTCTGTCTTGCAAAAGTGCTCAAATATACTTAATACTATTGTGCCGCATGTGTTCTACTTAAATGTGATGACTAAATCAATAACTAATTTTAATTTTGATGAGAACAGAGATTGAAAAATACCATTTACGTGTCAATACTGTCGATGAGTTAATTAAAATGTGACTGGCATATAATGGTGTCTTGAAACATTACTTTTCCCTACTCCAGATGCATCATAAAAACCAAGAAACATATGGATAGCCAACTGTATTCATAAAGCCGCAGTTTGGTTTATTTTGCTTCTCTCTGTCAGGGGGAGCATAGGGCCTGGCTTTGGCATACTTGGTGAATAGGTTAGGCTGTGGCTCTAAATTGGCCTATTGAGTTAGGTAATGTATCCAAGCGCCAAGCAGGAATCCTAGGCTGAAGGTGTTTTACATGAAAGCAATGGTTTCTCGTGAATAACATTCTTCACACATACAGTTTCCATCACTGGTAAAGCCCTGCACACCCATGGCTCATCTCATGAGCCTGGTGTAGTCTGGAGCACCCAGGCTGAAGCACACTCATGCAAAAGGGTGTGCCCTGTGCCCTGGCAAACTTTTAATAAATGGACAGTTAGATACGTAAAAAGTTCTCTTTCTTGATTCTTGGTGCTCACAGATCACTGAGGAATCCTTCTTTGAGCAGCACAAAACAAGAAGAGCTGGTTGACAAAACATTTTCTTACAAAGGTGTGTCAACCCTGAGCTTGGAATTAAGAAGTTAAAATCTGTGATTTATATATATATAGATATAAAAATAGATGATCATACTAAGACTAAAAAAGTGAAAGAAATCTCCATGTCAATACTATATATTTTTTTTGTCTTGACTTTTTTTCTGTTGTGAGTTATTTTGTAAGAGAATGCCCATGTGATGCAGAAACCAACTGACACAAAGTAAATAGTTAAAAATGAAAACTCAGGAATGGATCTAATTGTGTATCGATTCATTAAAAAAAAACTCTTGTTTGGGGAGGGGTAATGAGCACAGGGGCAGAAACGTCTAGTTAATGTCAAACCGGTGGCAAAAGCAGAGATTGTATCATTAAGATTATTTTCAGTTGAGACTCTTGAGGAGGATGAGTTGATGGGGGTAACCGCTAGTAACTGGAGATGAAGGGGGAAATCTGTGCCAATTGGATACAGTGGACAGACATTAAGGGAATTAAGAAAAATGGTGCCATTACTAAATTGAAATTGGGCAGAGTGAGAGAGAGGTGCTGAGTTGTAGTAATTTTTGTTCTCATATTAAAGACAGGATTCTAAATTTAGTATCAGTACCTCCAAATTAATTTGGTATTGTTTGGTAAGGGTGCAAGATGATACCTCCAAGACAACAGTGCATTTTGACTCCATTTAGAACAAACTTCAAGCTTTCTCCCCATAAGCATTTTGTAAACCTGGATTTGTCACAAAAAAGCTTACATTGGGAGTTGGCTGTCAATGCTGAATTGATAATATTAAAGTTCATTTATTTTTGTCTGTTTGCTTCTTTGTTGAAAATGCAGCTGTCTTGGGGTTTGGCCTGATTTTACAAGGAAAATTATTTTCTTTCTTCCTTTTTTATTTTAAATGGGAAAAAATCCTCACAACGTGAGATTCCTTTACTTCTGCAGCATAAAAGCAAATGAAGGTAAGAAAATCTCCTGGTACGAAAGATTTGAGTAAGAATTCTCTCTAGAATAAACAAGGTCCCCACAGATAGCTGAAGGAAAGAGGAAGCAGTTCAGTCTGGCACCCGGTACTCTTTGGGAAAACAAAAAGGGAGGCAGATTGCAGTACTGCTCTCTTCTCATAGAAAACAGTAAGTTTTTCTGGCATGGTCCATTGTCCAAGAGTGTAAGAAAAGAAGTGAGTTGGCCATTCAAATAGCTAAAATGCAGTTTTATCTGACCAAAAACCCAGGATTATCTGCACAGTCTCTGCAGTGCCAGGACAATGCAAGCGAGAGACCAGGAGAGCAGGGAGTGGCCACGCTGGGCTGCAGAAGAGTCCACCTCTCTCCGGTCGGGATCCACTGCAGGGGCCTCTGTGGTGACAAACTCAAACTCTGTGGGACACACGTCATCCATGCACCCACTGCCACTCCCTGAGCCACTGGATTCATCACCTAGTGTGGAAAGATTGAAAAAGAAAGTTAGACCACTGATAGGGTTAGGCTTTGTGGCCACACCCAGATCCCATCTTGAATTGTTATCCCCGTATTCCCCACATGTCAGGGGAGAGGGTTGGTCGGAGGCAATTCAATCACGGGGGCTGGTTCCCCCATGCTGTTCTCCTGACAGTGAGTTCTCCCAAGATCTGACAGTTTTATAAGGGGCTCTTCCCCCTTGGCTTGGCACTTCTTCTTCCTGCCACCTTGTGAAGAAAGTGCCTTGCTTCCCCTTTGCCTTCCACAATGATTGTAATTTTACTGAGGCCTCCCCAGCTGTGCTGAACTGTGAGTCAGTTAACCACTTTCTTTTATAAACTACCCAGTCTTGGGCAGTTCTTTATTGCAGTATGAAAACAGACTAATACAACTGCCAACCAGGAAAGAGTAGCAACAAAGAGCTCAGCAGATACGGGGCATGTGGTCAGAGGCAAAATCTCCCCATCCCTGGTCCCCCACCCTACCCAACAGGATTCTTTTTAATAGGCAGGGGTGTGATGAGTGGGTGGGCTGTACAGAAATAGGTGTTTGAAGAACAGTATTGATTGATATCCGAGCACCCAAGAAATGTGTGAACCCCAGACTCAAGGGGAGGCCATACCTACCATGTTGGCCTTAGAAAGACATTTCTTCTGGCCAGTACTTGAGTTCAAGAAATTCTATTCTTTGCTGTTTTTATACTCAGAGCCATTGCTCTAGGAAGATATCATGCTTTTTAAAGGATTTTAAAAGAAAAACACAGAAGAGGAAAACACATTCTATGCATAGGACATGAGAGGAGCAGTAGCAATAGTAGTGGGAAGCCTCTATTAATACTACTTTTGGCCACCTTTTCCCCACCTATGTTCTCCTGAGAGCAAGGGTGGGCTCCATCTCAGCCAGTCTCTCCCTTTAAACCAGGAGTTGACAAACTATGCCCCACTGCTTGCTTTTGTATGGTCCATAGCCCCAAAATGGTTTATTTACATAAAAAAATATATTTTATAGCTATCCATAAAATCTATCTATCTATCTATCTATCTATCTATCTATCTATCTATCTATGAATGATAGGGTCTGGCTCAGTTGCCCAGGCTGGAGTGTAGTGATATCATCGTAACTCACTGCAGCCCGAAACTCCTGGGCATGTGACCTTCCTGCCTTAGCCACCTGAGTAGCTGGGACGACCGGCATGTGCCACTGTACCTGGTGGTTTTTATAGTTTTAAGTGTTTGCAAAAAATCAAGTGACGAATAATACTTTATAATGTGTAAAAAGTGTATGTGAAATTCACATTTCAGTGCCCATATAGGAAGTTTTATTAGAACCCAGCTACCCCCGTTCACATACATATTATCACGTTAGACCAGCAGTGTGGGATAGTTGTGGCAGAGACGATGTGGCCCTCAAAGGTTAACATGTTTAATATGTGGCCCTTTACAGAAACAGTTGGCCATTCTCTGCTTGAAACCAAGGCCCAGGGGCCCACAGAGTATGCCCACAGAGCATCGTCCCTTCCTGCCCAACTTGCTTTCTTCCCTATTCCTACTTCTCATGGCTTGATTCCTTCTTGTTTGACTAACCCTGTCACTCAAACCTGGCCCAGATCAGGCTATCAATTACTAGCTTTATGAAAGTACTTATTACTGCTTGGAGGTATACTATTTATGTGCCTGTTCACTTGCTTACTGTTTATCTCCTTCTCAAGAATGTAAACTGAGGACACAAACTTTGAGAGGGTAGACATTTGGCAAATCCGGTTCATTACTGTACCTCTAAGGCTTTCAGTGGCCCCTGGCATATAGCAAGTGCTCAACAAATACTTGTGGAATAAATAAATAAATGTCCTTTGGGCAGTTACTCAACTTTTGTCAGTTTCCTCAAACAAATACAGTTGAAAACATTGACCTTGCAGAGAGTCTGTGACGACAAATCATGAGAGTGCTCGAAGACACCAAACCCAGTGCTGCCAGTGATACCTGATGGACAAAACATGGTTCCTACAGCAAAGGCGATGTGGAATGTACCCTGCCTTTGTTATTTAAATGTACCAGGGTAAGCCAGTTAGACTCACTGAGGCTTTGTTTCCTCACCTGTAAAAATGAGAGTGGTAACATCTATCTGTTATGGGGAATGATGTTCCTGGAAGGGCTGAGGAAACTGGAAGCTTTTAAGGACATTAGCTATTTCTCTCACTTGCTCAGTGATTTCTAACCAATATCCTTAAACCCCTTCCTGCTAGTCTGAAGTGGTGATGCCCTGTTTAGCTGCTCCTGAGAAATCAGGGCCATCTTTAGCTGCTGGATGCTACCTAAGTAAAGCTAGGGCAATGTAGGGACTCTTCTAATGTCCTCTTCAATGAGAAAGACACAGTTAAAAAATGAGCACAGTTTCTTTTTTTAATGGGACATCTAAATACCTGATAAGATCACTTCAATGCACTACACTAGGTTTTTAACGTTTTCTCTGATTTATCTTTAGTGGCCTTTACAAGGGAGAAAATTCCAGTTAATTAAATTCAGAGATACCAGAATTGCTAAGGGAATTGTTCTGAACACTGGTGTCATGAACAAGAAGTAATACAACCTTTACAGAGATATTATTAAAATGATTTAGAATGTTAAAAAATGTGGGAAGCAAATAGGACAGGAGATTTTGGCTGGAAAAAATAATGACCCCATCTCTTTCTGAAAAGGAATCACAAATGAAAATATTAAGGGGTGGGATGAGTAACTTAAAAAAATGTCCAAAGCAATAAGGATGGTGATGGCTATAAGATGTGAAAATGGTTCGTATGACAGACACTAACCTAAAACAGAGGGCCACATTTGGTGCTTGGGTTAGAACTCAGAGATCCTCTAATTTGTTGATTTTATTTTCTTTTGAGGGGAGATGGAGCAAGATCTCTGCCTCCTGGCCATTCCCTGAGCTTTGCAGCTTGAGATATGTGTAACCTCTTTAGGTCAGAGAGGAATGAGAGGCAACAAAGCCAAGCCAACTAATTCTTTTGTATCTTGAATTATTCATTCCAATAGTCACTCTCTAGATAATACAGCATTTTACTTAATGGAGAAGACAATGGATAAAATGAGAGCTGTAAGGCTAAGTGCTAACAAGAGTGAAGACACAATGGCTAAAACATGTGTAATGTTCTCTTCTGAAGAGGAAAGGAGGGGTTTAGTAAAAGGAGGAGAGATGATGGGATTTTTCTGAGGAATTTTACAGCAATAATATCCATTGGGTTGGTAATTAGGTAATTATTCCATGTTTAGAAAATTTTTTTTTGAGTTCTTTAAAATGAAATAAGGCACAAAAATTTTCTGCAGGGGATAACTTGGTAGGTTGACGGCTAAGACTGAGGTGATTTGAGTTCTTTCTGTAACTTGTTTCTTTCTATCTCATTAATCCAAGCACACAGACATCATCTTATGCTTCAAGAATGAAATTACAAAATCACTGGAAACTTCACATCTTATGTTCAAGAATTCTTGTCCTGGGAACTCTCTTTGTAAGGGTAATATGTTTAAAAAACAACAAATAACGACAGAAAATGTTCGTTTATAGTTATTCATCTTGAAACCGCTCAGACAAAACCCCTGTATAGTAAGTTTCATGTCAATGTTCACTTAATAGTCTTTCAAATCACTTTTGATGCATCTTTGATCCTTAGTGAAATAGTCATGTGTAATATTGCACTGGCATTTTACGATTTCTCTCAATATTTCACATACAAATGTCTATGGATTGTATATGTGCATAGCTGGATAGAGAGGGAAATGATGTAGCTGAACCTGCTCACTACCCACCAGACACTACCATAGCTCCTCAAATGAGGCTCCTAAAAGCCTCTGAAGCAGGGACGATTCCCATCCTATAGAGGAGCAACCTGAGACTCAATAAGCAGAGTAATTAATAGAGACTTTAATTCGTAAGGAATAAGACAGGGATTCTATTTCAGGCTTGTCTAAGCAATCTGCCAAGCTTTCTTCTTTTGTGAGGAACAGGGCAGAAGTTTGGGGCAGATGTGAATACTGAAGAGGATAGGAGAAAGTGAAAAAATTACTTTGCTGTGTTGTCATGAATTAATCCACTGGTAGATGAAACTCAATTTCAGCTTTGGTATGGCTGAATGTAATCCATTGCAACTATTTTTTGTGTTGCAGAATGTATGATTTTATTCATATCCTGTGTTTTGTGGACCAGAGCTCTCTGTCCAAAATACTACAACAAGCATTACAGCCTGAGGAAGAATGAAAAAAAATTAAAAGGGCCTATTGCTCTAGAAGAAAGTCAGGGTATCATCTTCTAAAACGATTTTTTACTCTGGAAGTTTCTGGTGCTGGGAAGGCTTTTCTTACTTGTGTCCTGGAAATTGACGTCATTGCCATTGTAGGCGTTTTTCAGTTTGTTGGTCATCACACGGAGAGCCATGATCTGCTGTCTGATGAAAGTGTCTGGCCGAGTGATGTCCACGTCCACTTCAGGATTGTTGATCTGGTTGGTGAGCCCATCATTCATGATCTCAGGCAAGTATCTGCAAGGCAGAGAGGGAGAGAACAGCTCAGGGAGATGCTGCAGAAACCGCAGAACCAGATGCTGCCATGAAAAACCAGATGACTGTCTCTAACAGTCAGCCAAGACACCTGGCAAAAACTGGATGTAGTTCCTGGAAAAGAATGCCAAATAGTGAAAACACGGAATACATTTTCTCAGATGGAGATGTGGCTAAAATAGCCTCAGACTAGTTTTTTTAAATGGCACTGAATTCTTAGGTAGGTTTGCCTACAAATAAACTTGAAATTGGGGACCTATAAGAAACACTTGTATTAGTCCATTCTCACACTGCTAATAAAGACATACCTGAGACTGGGTAATTTAGAAAGAAAAAGAGGTTTAATAGACTCACATTCCACATGGCTGGAGAGATCTCACAATCATGGTGGAAGGTGGAGGAGGAGCAAAGGCATATCTTATATGGCAGCAGGCAGGAGAAGTGCCAAGCAAAAGGGGAAAAAGCCCCTTATAAAACCATCAGATCTTGTGAGAACTCACTATCATGAGAACAGCAGCATGGGGTAACAGCCCTCATGATTCAATTACCTCCCACCAGGTCCCTCCCATGTCTCCTGGGGTTTATGGGAACTATAATTCAAGATGGGATTTGGGAGGGGACACAGTCAAACCACACCACCACTACTTCACGTTAATCACTCTTTCCTCCCTCCACCCCAAATGTCAGCTTAGGTTAAGGATTCAATACCTTCCTCGGTTCTGCTAGTTTTGGTAGTAAGAACTGAACTTATAAATTACGTATGATTTGAGAGAGTTCTCTGTGAGGATGCCCATTCTCAACTGCAGAGGCCCTACCTCAGACCTTAATCAAAAGAAATTCTGCATGTAAAAAACTTGCTTTGGGGACATTTTAGGAGTAAGCAGTGATTACTGGAATGATTGAGGTGTATATTAGGGTTTTCATTTTATAATAGAATCTTGAGTTTCATTAGGTAGATTTTCCAATGTTCAGTAAAATAAAAGGGTAAAATCAAATGATTCTGAATTTCAAGTTTCTTTCACTTGTACCAAAATGTCAAAATTGTCAGCCCTTCAATGTGAGCTGCCTAAGCTGCCTAGAGGTATTTATGTAAGTGGAGGCTAAAGATCTTGGAAATGTGCTTGGGGCCCTTTCTGGCTCCTTCTTACTCTCATGATCTGTCCATCTTCCAGTTCTCTTCCTCTTCTTCTCGTGGAGCTTCTTATACCTGCTTCTATTTTCCCATTTCCCATGTTCCTCACTGGAGTGCAGACACCCACTGCAGCCTCAAAGTGACTCCTCGTACCCTTCTTTTCTCTCTGGTGCATTCTGCACATGCTATATGATTAATTTTCAAAAAATACTGCTTTCATCGTATCACTCTTCTGTTTAAAAACTTTTGAGGATAGTAGCTAATGTCCAATGAGCACTTACTACCAGGCACTGTACTCAACATTTGACACACATTTTTAAATTCAGCCCAACAGCAAATCTAGGAGATAGGGAGTATTTTATCCTTGTTTGATGAAACAGTACACTGAGGCTTTGTGAGAATAAGCAAATGTGCAAAGTCACAGAGCTACTAGCTGGCAAAACCATGACTTACTCTCAGTCTAGCTCTGGAGCCCCAGTGCCCTAACACTGCCCCACACTGCCTGGAGGATCATCAGCTAGAATTCACACTATAGCTCGGCAATCAAAGGGTCTCCATCCACTTCTACATTCTCATACTCTCTTCAGGGTCCCTCCTTGTCTTATAGAGTTGACTCCCTGTAGCCATCCTATGCCTTCCTGTCCCACAGGTTTTCCTTAACTTCCATAATCCAGTTTCCCATTTAAGTCCCAAATACCCTTAAAGACCCAGGTCTATTCTCACTTTCTCCTCAAGATATTTCCCAGCTTTTGGGGATCTGCCCACCCTTTTGTAGGGCTGCCAGGTTTGGTTGGGTATTTTGTGCACTGCACAAAGTCACCCCTTGGAGTTGCAGGTGTGAGTTGGTGCTGAAATCCAGCCTCACATCTGTGGTCACCAAGCTACGCCCCTGCAGGGCACCATACAGCAAAAGTGGTGCCTTTTTCTTTTCTTTTTGGCACTTTTTTTATTTTAGAAAACTTCAAACATATAAAAGTAGAGACAATAACATAATGAACCCCCATGCACCCATCTGGGTGCCTTTTTCTAATTTCTACCAAGGTGCTATATTTGTCTGTGTCCTGGTAAGAAATAGATGGTACTCTCAAAGGGGTAATAAAGAGAGTTTAAAGAAGAGACTATTTATAAAGGTGTGAACAAGTTAAAGGAAACCAGCCCAGAGAGGTGAAGCACCCTGGGGCTGGCCACAGGAGAGGGGGCCCCAGGGGATGAGGGGAAGAAGCTGTTAGTGGAACGAACAAGAACTGATACCACAGAGAGGCACCCAATGACACAGTAACTGCCAAACCAAGGTCTGTCAGGGATGGGGCCGGAGGAGGATGCTCTGACCCCTGTAGGCTTTCCTCTTGACCTCCAGTTGCTGCCTCCCATTGGCTGAACCAGCTGGAGGCTGGTGGGCAAGGGAGCCCAGATGATACAGCTTGTAGAGATCCTTCAGGGCTGGGGCCACAGCAGAGGGATGAAGAGCGGGTCTGATGGGGAATCAGGACATCTAACTGTGGCCCTCTACAGGCCCGGGGCAGCCCTACCTAACTGCCATTACTGTTATTCTTCTACTTGCTCTACTGTTGTCGCTTGAAAGCTCAAAAAAAAATCCTTTGCTCTATTTTATTATTCCTATTTACATATTCTTGTATAATATCCACATGCTTAAAATTCTTCCCCTGCCTGCAAGTGATTTTCCGAGTTCTGGAAACCAAAAGCTCTATCCCCCAACCACTAAAAGAAGAACTACACAGAGAAACTTTGGTATTTAAGCTATTTTTCAGGTATTGAATCTTATGCTTGGTATATTTGTGTCTGAATTGGTTTACTCATTTTAAATCAGAGGTCCCAAGAATAAGCTCCACGCCTTCATCCATATCTTGAACAAAATCGACTTCACAATGCTCACTAAATAATGAATAATAAAACACACAGAGCGCATTGTCAATTCTTTTCCATGAAGCACCAAGTATTTACTGCTCTAAAAAATGGCCTCATAGAAATGTTTAAAAGCCATGGACTCATATCTCTTTCTTTTTGCCTTAAAGCATAACTTCTGTCCTGCCTTTTAATATGTCTGGTATATAAATAAATACCTGTTTGATCCTGAGAGTGTTTTCCTGATGTAACTTCTAAAATATGCCATTGGACTATTACTGACAGGCAATTATATGAGCCAGGCTCTGTGAGCTCTACCTAATTATTACAGCCTATTCGAATAAACAATAGCAGGTGCATCCCATCTTTTGCTGACACCAGAGCTAAGAGGTGATGGTTGATTCTGGTGTTGCTCCTCTACATTTTGGAAAATGACTCCTGCAGCTGTACCTATGCTGAGTCAGAGGCGAGCATTGTTTCTTTCAGATGCTGTGTGCACTGCATGGTTAGCCGAGACTCATTTATCAGAATCTCACTGCAATAGCTTACATGGGAATGCTACCCCTGGGAGTCTGAACATCCAGGAACAATAAGAGACTGCCAAATAAACCCAATCTCTAACTGTGCCTACTGATGCTCAGCTGCATACAATAAAAACAAGTAACAGTGCATTGTGTCCTCAGAAACCTTTTCTCCTTTTGGTGTATTCAAAGGGTGACTTTGGAGACATTGTGAAAACTTAAACCTAAAACAGCTGAAAACAAAAATGGCCATTTTGTCACTCCAGAGGTAGATGTTGAATCTAAATCTATGGCTGTCCACTGCACAACCCAAAGGGTCCGTGAAAGCCCCAGTCAGCATGAGGACTTCATGAGCCCATTTATTTCTTGCCTCTCACATTTTGTTTCTTTACATAACACTCCTGTCCTGCAAGAACAGATACCTCTTTTAGCTCACAATGCTCTTCCTTTTTATTGGATTTTGCACAGCTTTTTGACATGATGGAATCCTGTTTTTGCATCATCATATCCCTGGGAGACAGAAGGAGAATCTTGGCACAGAGAGCCCAGGTTCCAGGGCAGGATGCATGTTTACCTGGTCCATCCAGCCTTGGGAGAAGTCAGAAGTGAGGACAACCTAGAGAGTTGAGCAGGGATGTCACGGTTTGCCAATGCTTCCTGCTACGGGCAAGTGGTGGTCTCCATGAAAAGCCAGGTACAGCTTCCTCATTTTTGATTTCTATTCTGCAAGAGCACAGCTAGGAACTAAATCTTTGGCAGTTTTACAGAATTATTTTTCTTTGCATCTAACTGCATATTGTAAATGTGAGTATCCTTGATTACATCCAAACATTATAACTGATTAGGGTGGAAGAGTCCTGTGGAAATTTGGGGGGTGAGAAGGTTGATACATCCAGCCCTGTGGGTAGCTGCAGGCCCTCACTGGTAGAGTTCACAGTTTTTGTCACCTGAGAGATATTAAACGCGACCATCCTCACCAGCCAACCACAGCCCCTGCTATTTTCAACATTCAGCATCACTCCTGACAGTTAAACCAATGCTTCCAGAAAGACCCTGTTGGTAGAAGAATGTGCTTAGTATTTCTCATCATCATGTTAATGCTGGTAGCTGTTTTGATGTAAGGTACTGCATATTGGGGGAATAGGTCACATGACTCTTAAGATTTAATGAAATTTGAAAGCCAATAGGTCTGAGAAGTGAGACATTAGCAAGCAAGGTTAGCCAGGTGGTGCTTAATGGGGGTGTCATGAATCCAAGTAGGAGCTAAGGCAGAAATGGGGAGCTTAGGTGCTGACCTAGGCTTCTTCTCAGGTGCACGATTCTTCCCTGACTGCTGCTGCCTCAAGGCACAATGAGAAGGGTAAAGTCAAAGCAATTTCAATACTGTTTGTTGCCACAAATGAGCTCCACTCAATAAATATCTCTATAGCAATTTCAAATTCTAAGCTACCTATTCATTCATGTTAAGCAGGCTTAAGAATTTTACTCATCTAAGTAGATGTAAATCCCCATGTGCAATGCCAAAATTCAAGACCCCCTAATTTTTTCTTCAATCTGCTTGTTAGCAAAACTTCATCTCATCTGAAACAAAGTTAATTATAGTCCTCAT
Organism: Cacajao melanocephalus; assembly: GCA_963573385.1. Taxonomy (NCBI): domain Eukaryota; kingdom Metazoa; phylum Chordata; class Mammalia; order Primates; family Pitheciidae; genus Cacajao; species Cacajao melanocephalus. The sequence continues at coordinate 22,787 of CAUYLG010074514.1, read as the reverse complement.
TTAGCTGACTTAGTGTGAATTTTAATACATTTTGCTGCAGAAATACTGACATGTTTGATTGTGGATTGCAGCCCCAAGTATGATGTAATATACAGCATATTCACTGTGGTCATTTTCTAAAATCTAAAAAGTTGTGGATTCGGAAACACATGTGGTCCCAAGGGTCTCAAATAAGGGACTGCAAGCCTGTGGTATCAGTAATGTCTTCTAGAAGATTTCTTAAAATCTAAGTTTTAAACTTCCCACATATTAGGATGGCTATAATTTAAAATAAATGAACAAAAATATAACAAGTGTTGGTAAAGGTGTGGAGACATTGGAACCCTGTGCACTGCTCTTGGGAATGTGAAATGGTGTAGTTGCTGTAGAAAACAGTATTGCAGTTCCTCAAAAAATTAAAAACAGAATTAGCATATGATCCAGCAATTGCATTTTTGGATATATATATATATATATACACCCCCAAAGTACCAAGAATCAGTGTTCATAGTGCCATTATTTTATATATCTATATGTACATATAATATAATTAGATTCACATATATATACACATATATATGAGTAATATATATATTATTATGGCTCCTACTTGGATTCATGACACCCCCACTAAGCACCACTGGGCTAACTTTCCTTGCTAGTGCCTCACTTCTCAGACCTACTGGCTTTCAAATCTCATTATTATGTATATGAAGAATGGTACTGTGAAGGGAGGTATACAAATATCTTTGGGATATCCCAAACAATTAAAGGAAAGGACCTGACCACATATTTGTATACGTCTGTTCATAGTACCATTACCCAAAGAATTAAAGGCAAAGTCTTGGGCAGATATTTGTATATCTCTGTTCACAGTACTATTATCCATAATAACCAAAAGTTGAAAGGTGTCCACCTTTTGTTTATGGCTAAATAAACAAAATGTGGTATATACATACAGTGGAAGTATAATTCAGCCTTAAAAAGGAAGAAAATTCTGTGATACCACATGGATGAACCTTGATATATATATATATATATATAAAATCAATGTAATATATAATGTATATATATAATGTAACTTTCACTTACATTATAGTAAGTGAAATAAGACAGTTACAAAAGGACATATATTTTATGATTCCACTTATATGAGGTACCTAGAATAGGCAATTTCAGAGAGACAGAAAATAGAATGGTGGTCAGCAGGTCCTGGGGGGTAGGGGGGATGGAAGAGGGAATTTATGTTTAATGGGTACAGAGTTTCAGTTCAGGAAGATAAAAAAGTTCTATGGATGGATGGTGGTGATGACTGCACTTAATGCCAAAAAACTATTCATTGTACTATGGTAAAAATGGTAAATTTTATGCTTGGTACATTTCACCACAATTTTAAAAATTCAAGTTTTAGTTATAACTTTACTAAAGTTCTTGCTAAAAGAATTACTTTTTTCCCTTTCCATTTTTCTTGGATGGAAATTTGGATTATTCAACGCAAACTGTGACCTTCTGCTTTAAGTGTATTTATAAATTCATGAAGACCATTAAGCTAGGGTTGCCTGAGGCATTAGGGACTTCATGAAATCTGACGTTGAGATATGGTCAAGGGCATAAGGGTGATATATGACTGGGTCACCTGTGATCTCTCTGAGACCCAGCAGTGTGACCATGGACAAGTCATTTAGCTACTTCATATAATTATTTACTATGCAATTCTAATGTATTCTTAGAAAAATTAAGTTGTTAACATGGCTCCCCATATTGCCAAACTGAATTCTTAGGAGTGGCTGAAGTTTTAAAGCCTGCATTCATGTTCAGAAGAAGAATTTGCTGTGGCTCTTTTCCAGCTGGAGAATGTGAGGCAGGAAATGGTTTGGGGAAGCTTTTGGAGAACACATAGCTCATTGATTGCGGCAGTAAGCAGGAGTGAAATTCTTTGACTTGGCCTCTTAATTCATTGGCAGGAACTCCCCAAACCCATTCTTAGTAGACCCAGAGTTAGTAAACTACAGAGCCGATAGGAAAAAAAAGACCCATGAGCCAGTTTTAAAAGATGCCGAGTTGTGAACAAGCAACATGTTCCCTTCTTTCTATTTGCAGCCAGTTCTGCCTAAATTTGTTTGTTTTCCCCTACTTGCAAGAGGTTCACACAGCTTCCTGCCTGCCGGGACAGTCAGGAAGACTTTATGGGGTCCTCTCTCGTCAAGTGTGCCTGAAGAAGGGAAGTGGACATTTTAGAATGCCTGGCTTGACAGTCGCCAGTTCTTTCCTAAGATGATAGAATTCCCACAGATATGGTTTAGATTTGTGTTCAAATCTCATGTCAAATTTTAATCTCCAGTGTTGGAGGTGGGTCATGGTGGGAGGTGACTGGATCATGGGGGTGGATTTCTGCTTTGGTGCTGTTCTCATGATAGAGTTCTCACTAGAGCTGGTTGTTTAAAAGCGTGTGGCATCTCCCCCTTCCCTCTCTTCCTCTTGCTCCAGACATGTAAGGCATGCCTGCTTCCCCTTCACCTTCCACCATGATTGTAAGTTTCCTGAGGCCTCCCCAGCCATGCTTCCTAAACAGCCTGTGGAACCGTGAGCCAATTAAACCTCTTTTCCTTATAAATTACCCAGTCTCAGCAATTTCTTTTATCGTGTGAGAATGGATGAATACAACCCCTTTCCAAGGTGTTTGGCATGGTATATATTGGATATTTTACAGTTCTTTAAAATGTAGCTAGAATGCTTTGGGGCACACCCCACAATTAGGGTAAAACAATACTGTCCTCCAGACTGCCAAGTCACTCTCTTTGACAGATTTGCCATCATCATGCATCATTCCATCTCCTTCCATCTGTTCAGACTTACCCAGTCATGAGTTGCTGTTTTCTTTGGTTAGTCAATCTACACTCTGTGGTGAGACCGACTGATGTATTTTCTAGATTTTTCTACTTTTCTTATTTCTTACAATTTACTGTGTTTACCTTCTGGCTTCGGGAAGGATTTCCTTGGGGACACAATATTTCTGTCAGGATCAGGTGCCTTGAAAAACAGCAGAGGCTCCCTGCAAAAGCCATGTTTCCAACGGGTCCAATTAATTTTGTCCCTCAGTTAACTCCCTGATAGCCTCCTCCCAGAAGGCATTTTAAAGAAAGGACACAGTGACAGCTCAACACTGCCTTACAAGGAGCAACATTGGAAAGCTGTTTCACCAATTTTATGGGGGAGAGGAAGGAGTCTGGAAATGACTGACTCAAGCCCTCTGAAGACTCTGAAATAATTTATGTCCTATCAGATAACCTGTGTGCCGGTGAGACTCGGGTCTCAGACTGGTTTCCATTTTTCCTGCCCTGTCTCATTGTCTGCCATACCCTCCTTTTCTTTTTAATCCTTCTGAGTTTGGAAAAGGGTCTGCATAAAGAGAAAACAACGCTACAAGAAGTTAGAGATGATGTAGTTTAATATGGCTGTGTTCTAAACAAGTAAGAATCTGCCTCTACATGAGCAAAAAGTAAGGGCCTATTTGAACACCATTAGGGCTTTATTTTTCTTTTGCTGCTGCCTGACAAAGTTCTAACCTGTATATGCTAACCATATAAAAGTTTTATTTCCTTCCAAGTCTATGCTTTCCTGCCTCCTATCTAATCATTCTTTTCTAGCTTCTGTACAGACAGCTCATTCTGGCCACCAACTGCCCAGAACGCCCTTCTCAGGGATAACTGATGACTGTAAATGTCCTCCTAGGGTCTCTTGGTTCACCCCAGGAACTTTGGGAGACCTAGATTTGTAACCTGCACCATGAGTCTTTAATTTTTTTCCCTTTGGCCTTCTAGATTATTATCGATTTTCCTCTGTAACTTACTAGCTTCCTTTCAGTTCCTATTTGTCTGAGTTGAGTCAGAATGTTGCTGTGTCTTCTCCCATTTACCCCTGAGAAGTTGCTTAGGTAAGTGAAAAATGGAAGGAGTAGAAGTTACACTTGTAAACTCACTTTCCTGCTGGTCACTGAAGACAACTAGGCTGCCTTTCTCAATTGACAGACACTGCCATGAACTCTAAAAAAATCCTCTTTTAGCTCTTCTGAGAAGTAGGTTGTGATTCTGAGCACAATGTCCATGTCCCACCAAAATTCACATGTTGAAGCCCTAATCTCCAGTGTGATGGTACAGTGTCCCTCAGCCAGCTTCTCTATAGCCTCCTCCCAGAAGGCATTTTAAAGAAAGGACACAGTGACAGCTCAACACTGCCTTAAAAGGAGCGACATCAGAAAGCTGTTTCACCAGTTTTGTGGAGGAGAGGCCCCCATTGGAGGTAAGGCCTTTGGGAAGTAATTGGGGTTGAATGAGATCATGAGGGTAGATGATTTCTTATACTAGTTCCCTTATAAGAGAAATGAACCAGGACTCTATCTCTAAGGATACAGTAAGGAGGTCATTGTCTATAAGCCAGGAAGAGAACCCAAACTGCTGGCGCCCTGATCTTGGACTTCCCAGCCTCTAGAACTATGAGAAATAAATTTCTGTTGTTTAGACTATTGTATCTATGGTATTTTTTGAGCTAAGACACTAATTGAATCAAATGCTGACCAAGGATGCAAAGTATTCATCCTTGCTACTCATCAAAATGGCACTATTAAAGGCCAGGGGTTTGTGTGGATGATATCCTGTATTGTGAATGCTGTGCTATATTTCTAACTTAAAATTCTCTCCTGATGCACTTGTGAAACCTACACAATTTATTATTGAGAAGACTTCAACCTTGTCTATAACCTGACTATTATTAGTGGGTGATGTTACAATTGAACCATATGAACTCTTAGCTCATATTGCTATTGTTATTTTTAATATAAGAAAAGCCCCATCAAAGGAAACATCAAGGGTATCAGTGAAGAAGAAAACCCAAAAAATTGCAACATGCTCCCTGAGGCTCCTGTGTAGACTGAAAAAGGTAATATCTTACATTTAAAACACCAGATAAAACACATGATTGCCAATTAAATGTGAATTTCAGGTAAACAATTTCTTAGTGTAAGTGTGTTCTGTTGGTCGTCTGTTATCTTTATGCGCTAGATCTGGCAATCCTGCCTTTGAGCCTTGCTACTCCAAATGTGGTCCCTGGACCAGCAATAACTGGATCACCTAAAAGCTTTTTAGAAATGCTGAATCTCACTCAGGTTCTACCCCAGACTTACTATCTTAGCTTGGGCTTCCATAACAAAATCTCACACACTGGGCAGTTTAAACAATGCACATTTATTTCTTGCAATTCTTGGATGGTGTTCAAGACCAAGGTGCTGGCATATCCTGTGTCTGATGACGGCTCTCTTCCTGAATTGCTGATGGCCACCATCATGTTGTGTCCTCACATGGCAGAGAGAGAGAGAGAGAGAGAGAGAGAAACTCTCTCATGTCTCCTCTTACAAGGGTACTAATCCCATTAATGAGGGCTCCACCCTCAAGACCTAATTATCTCCCAACGGCCTCATCTCCAAACATCATCACACAAGGGGTGAGGATTTCAACTATGAATTTTTGGGGTATACAAACATTCAATCCATAGCACTTACTGAATCAGAATCTGCATTTTAGCAAGATCTCCAAGAGTTTAGCCTGCACCCTAAAGTTTGAGAAGCACTGTTTTAGGATTACAAACTATTTTTATTGAGATTATCTCACTGATCTTCACATTGTCCCAGGAGGTTGGCAAGGGAAGAGGAAGCAGGGAAGACATTCCCTTAACCACTTTGTTTAACCCCTTCTTGTTTTCAGAATGAAGATTTAAATGCTGATAGGGTCACCGTGATTGGGCACACTTGCAATTTCCTCCCATTAAAGGGCAGAGTCTCCTTTTACCCCATCTCCTGCTTCCAGACCTGTTTAGCTACAGAGGCAGAGTGAGATCTGTCAGAGATGGATGAGGGTGGAGCAAGTGGGGGGAGCAGGGGGATGAAAGTGGGTTCAAACCTTAGAGGAGCCACTGCTTACACACCCTTAACCATGTTCTCGACACTGCAGATTGCACCTTGCAGATCGCCACAGCAGCCACATCTCTGTGTATCCTGTTCTATTTGAAGTCATCATCAATTTCAACTGGTGACATTAACTTAATAACAGCTTTTTAAAAAAATAAGATAATCACTGGAGTAAATGGACATGACTACTGTAAGAGTCATTTTGATATCAGAAATGTTAAAATTTGAAATAGGTATGTTTCTGAATCAAGGAAATATGGTAGAAAGCTATGGAGCAAGATTCAGAAAGTAAGCAAGAAAAATACAGGTGATGGAAGACAAGCCTGATCAAACGCTTAGGACAAAAGGCTGCAGGAGCGGGTACAAACAAAAAAGTGTGGCCGAAGGATTCTGATGGATAAAACAGAAAGAGAGGAAGAAATGTCTGGTTTATTGGAGACCTCATCACACAGGCTTGAGTTTATAAACTTCAGGCATGACAATCCCCATCAGTTCTAATACACATCTCTGCTTCATATCTATTCACAGTTGATGGATTTTTAAAAAATTATTTCTTATTTTTTTATTTTTATGTTTTTAGAGATAGAATCTCACTCTGTTGCTCAGGCTGAAGCACAGTGGCACAATAATAGCTTACGGCAGCCTCAAACTCCTGGGCTTAGGTGATCCTCCTGCCTCAGCCTCCTGAGTAGCTAAGACTACAGGCACCTGCCACCATGCCCAGCTACTTTATTATTTTTTGTAGGGACAGGGTCTCACTATATTGCCCAGACTGGTCTTAAACTCTTGAGTTCAAGTGATCCTCCTGCCTCAGCTTCCCAAAGTGTTGGGATTACAGGTGTGAGTCATTGCACCTGGCCAGATTTTCTACAAATGAAGTTTCTAGTTCTTTCATTTCACGTAGGTGATAAGAGTAAATTTTGTTTCTCTATTATTTAATTCCTTAACAATTAAAAAGACCTGTCATTTAAAAATTCATAATTCAAAAATGGGAAAAAATAAGTTATCCACATTATAACGGATTCTCATACTTACAAAATAGTTTAGTAAATTTCTTTAAGTGAAAAATTTCTCTGATGTTTTTCTAGATGAATTAATATTTGGAGAAGAAAGCTTCAATTAAGTTCAATTCCACAAGTCTTTATTGGTGATCTATTTACTGTGCTAGCATATAAAAATATAATATCAGAATTCCCTGCTAGTGGAAGAATTAAAAAAAAAAAAGAACTAAAGGAAACCAGGTAATTGTAATTGTCCAATGGGTACATAATTTGAGTCATAAATAGTTGACAGTTTCATCCTTTAATAATATACTTATGCATAATAAAATATATATTTTATTGGGTTAAATTCTGGACTATTCCTACAAGTGATTTCATTGCATTAAATCTGATCATTTCTCCACCTGCATAAAATCTTCCAGTGTCTTCCCATTGATCTCAGGACGAAATTTAAATCTTGTCCCTGAGGGCTGCTCCAGGTGTTTCTCTACCAGTGTGGTCCCTTCCTAAACCTGGAGTCCGACAGTAGGGTGCTGATGTTCCCAGATTCACTGTGCTCACCCCAATCACTGTACCTTTTCATGTAGTGATCCCATTGCCATTTTTTTTTTTTTTTTTTTTTTTGAGACAAAGTCTCACTCTATCACCTAGGCTGGAGTGCAGTGGCACGATCTCGGGTCATTGCAACCTCCTCTTCCCAGGTTCAAGCGATCCTCCTGCCTTAGCTTCCCAGTTAGCTGGGGCTACAGGCATGTGCCACCATGTCCAGCTAAATTTTGTATTTTCAGTAGAGATGGGGTTTCACCATGTTGGCCAGGCTGGTCTCAAACTCCTGACCTCAGGAGATCTGCCTGCCTTGGCCTCCCGTTGCCATCTTACAGCACTTAATCTACAGGGCCTTGCACAGTGCCTAGGACAGAGGGAGTGCTTAATCATATGGCTGGTGGACTGGTGGACTGAGTGAATGAATGCTACAGAACCACTCAAGCTTTTATAGAGCTTAGGATCTGTCTCGTTTGTTCTCCTAACTTGGAGAGGACAGTATTTTGCTGTTGTTTGTTTAGGAGGTTTTTGCTCTGTATTGCTATGAAAAAAAAATACTGGGCTAGGATTTGGGAGATTCCCAGCTTTCACCCTTGTTAATTGGGTAACAGTAGACTAGTTATTTATCCTGTCCGGGTTCTTCATATGCACAATGAGGAACTTGTCTGAACCATCCTGATCTCCTTCAGCTCTAACTTCCGTGGTCTTTATCTTCCCCATTCATATTCTTGGTGCTGTTTAGTCTCTTCCTCTAACCTTACCCTGGCCTTTTAAAAAAATATATTTTCTTTTTCTAAGAAATTGCATATGCACTAATATTAGCAACCTGTGTGACCATCCATGAGAATAGCAGTTCAAAACCCAGGCTGTATTTTAGCCAAGGCTGAAAGGTAAACACAGATGGGAAACAGCGAAGCTCAAAAAACCAAGCATTTTATTCATTAGGCCATCTGGCCATCCTTCACAGTGTCTTTCTGTATAGTCATCGGGAAAATACACACTAGAAGCTGTTAATTCATAGATGAATTTTCTAGCCAAAGATCTCCTAGCTAAAAAGCCAGAACCTGGTAAAATGCTAAGTATTTTTTAGTGGCATGTTGTTAATATCATCACTAATTTCCTTCTCATGATCTAGGATTTGGTATTGATATTTTGAGCAATTTGAAATGGTTGCAGCTCTTTTTTATAGGTACCTTGCTTTCACCTTGCTAAACTCTTCTTGGTATGGTTAATAATATCATTAGCAATTGATACGGTTTGGCTCTGTGTCCCCACCCAAATCCCATCTTGAATTGTAATCCCCATAATCCCTATGTGTTGAGAAAAGGATCTTGGATCATGGGGGTGTTTTCCCCCATGCTGCTCTCATGATAGTGAGTGAGTTCTCATGAGATTTGACGCTTTTATAAGGGGCTCTGCCCCTTCACTTGCACTTCTCTCTTCTGCCACCTTGTGAGGAAGGTGCCTGCTTCCCCTTCGTCTTCTGCCATGACTGTAAGTTTCCTGAGGCCTCCCCAGCTATAGGTAACTGTGAATCAGTCAAGCCTGTTTCCTTTATAAATTACGCATTCTCAGGGAAGTCCTTTACAGCAGTATGAGAATGGATTAATACAGCAATAGATGCTAAAAACATGCAACTGAGCAGCATAAGAAATAACAGCTAATGTGCACCTCCCTTACACCTTCTGCTTAACTTCTGCAGTTTCTTCTGAACTTCATAGCCACACACTTTATATTAATAGCCAAAGATTTATATTTATTTTTGTAGAGACAGGGTCTCACAATGTTGCTCAAGCTGGTTTCAAAGTCGGGCTCAAGCTATCTTCCAACCTTGGCCTCCCAAAGTGCGGGGACTACAGGCATGAGCCACTGCACCCGGCCAACCACATACCTTCTTGTTTTCTTTTGATCACAGCTGCTTCATATGCTTGAAACTGCTCAATAAAGCCCCAGAACATACTCCCCTCTTAGACTCTCCGCCCACTGGTCAATCCCCAAAGATTCCTTGAGTCCAATTTACCAGCTGCTTTACCCACCTGCAACCTCACTGCTGAGTGCTCTGGCAGTGCCTGCCAACTCCCAACTGGTCCTCCCATGCAGCTTCTCCACCCTATGAAAGTCCAGGCCAAGCCCATTTCTGAGCTGATCAACAAATTCAGAAATTCCATGTCAAGTCCCCACAGCACAGGTCAGCAGAGCAGAATGATGAAAACAGCTGTCTCTTGTCAGCAGGTTCTGATGGGACTTCCCAAGGTGTGATACCTATTCGAACCCTTTCTCAGTGTCCCTCAGATATTTTCTGTTACCTTGCCAATGAACACTTCAATTATTTTTCCAACAAGGGTGAAAAAAAAAAAAGCAGTTGAATTTTCATTTCCTGTTTAACTTGTGATTGAAAAAAAGAGCCCTGGAAATTTAGCTATGCATAAAAATAGCTTCAGTATCTTAAAGCCATTAAGTGAACATAAAAAAACTCTTTGTGATCGCAGGGTATCTGAAACCTGGCATCTGTCACCGTTCCTCTGTCCTCATCCAGAGGCAAGGCATTTCGAACAAGGATTCCACGGTTAATGGCACCTTGAGAGTAAGTGCTCCCAGGTGCCCATCAAACCTGTCACTCTCAACAGCTGTTGCTAAGTGATGACTTGTCCCTCCACCCTCTGTTGCTTTTTGCATAAACAGGTCTGCTGAGTTGTGCCAGGAGCATCTTCCAAGGCTGGGTGTGCTGCGCCCCCATCCATGTGCACATCGAGTCACCCTCACCTGGCTTTGCTGTGTCCGTTCCAGCATTCCTCTTCGTTGGACGTGCCCGCTGTCACGCTCTCGTCCTTGCAGATGGTGTAGGGTAATAATGACCAGACCTTTTTAGAGAGCTTCAATTTCTCTTTTATGTCTGTGACCTGATCAAGAAACCAAGGAAAGCAAGTGAGTGTTCTGCTCAGGCTTTTCCCATTTCTACACAAGGATGTATGTAGGCGAAGGTTACAGAACCTGTGATGTGACCAGCATGAACTCTAATGGTTTTAAGAGAGAGACACTACACTGCAGGGTTTATTGCCCAGGAAAGCCTCCTTTCCTCTCCCTCAGTCCTCCTCTAGCTGAGAGTTCTCAGGTAACTGATAACTTTTTGTTTTCCATCTTTTCTGTCCTTCAATCCTTTGAATCAAAAACTTATGAAGCATCGCGCCTGGCTTCGGGTCCCTCTCCTGCTGAGAGTCCCTAATGTGAACACCCCAAGTATAGTCTCTAGAATTCATTTGCTTGCACGTCAGACAAATGTACCGAAACAAACGTACCAAGAGGTAAATACTTTTCCCAATGGACTACTTGTTTCTGCAAAAAATAAATATTGCCACTAATTCAGCTGCTGGTACTTCTGCTCTAGTGCAGATGACAGGCACTTACAGCACACACATGGGTGGTAAGCAATAAAGCAAACCCTCTTAAAAATCTCTAGAACTGAAAGAGAAGTCATTCTGAATACGGGCAAGTGTAAAATTCACAGCCCTGTGGACGGATGGCCAGGAAAAGCTTAGTGTCAACATATGAAGTGTCTTCAGGCTGAACACTGACTTTTTACTTGCAGAACGGTAGGGAGAGGAATTTAACATCATCTGGCTTCATAATGAGCACTGGGAAAGTCCAGAGATGACTGGAATGCATCTGCTATGAATTGAATTCGTTTTCTCCCTTTAACATGCTAAAGTCCTAACCCTTGTCACCTCAGAATGTGACTTTATTTTGAGATGGGGTCATTACAGAGCTAAAGAAGTTAAAGTGAACTCATTTGGGAGGGCCCTCACTCAATATGACGTGTCCGTACAAAAAGGGGAAATATGAGCACAGAGGGAAGATAATATGAAGAGACATAGGAAGAAGATGTCCATTTACAAGCCAAGGAGAGAGGCCTAGAACGGATCCTTTCCTCCCAGTCCTCAGAAGGAACCGACCCTGCTGACACCTCAGTTTCAGACTTCCAGCCCCCAGACTCTGAGACAGTAAATGCCTGTTGTTTTAAGAAACTCGGTATGTGGTACTTTGTTATGATGGCCTTTGCAAACTAATACAGACGCAAAAAAAAAAAGTTGAGTCAACATATGATGGGGAATGGGATATTTACAGAATCTCAAAGCACCTGATAACACAGACTACTTATTAATTACAAAAGGAAAACTGGTAATTGTACAGTGTGGAAAGTTGGCAGGCTGCCACCTTCACCAAGTGATCAAGGCAAGGGGACAAATTGTCACGTGTTCCTCCTGATGTGATGTGCCAAGATGGACACATCACTTAGGCAGCCCCAAATTCATAATCTGAACCTAATCACGGGGACACATTAGACAAACTGAAACTGAGCGGCATTCTAGAAACCAGCTGGCCTCTTCTCATCAAAAATGTCCGTCATAAAAGACAAGAAAAAGCTGAAGAGTCCTTCCAGATGAAGAATAAGAGATGTGATAGCCAAATGTAGCACAGGATTCCGGACTGAATGCTAGGTCAGAAGGTAATTGCCAATAAAAGACATTATTGGGATAGTGGACAAAATTTGTATGCTGCGTCTCTATTAGATAATAGTATTATGTCAGTGTTAAATTTCCTGACTATAAAATCATACTGTGGTAATGCAGGAGAATGCAGTCCTCTTTGGAGATACACACTGGAGGATTTAAAATGAAAGGGGTATAATTTCCACAACTTGCTCCATAACAGCTCAGTAATAATCAAGAATAACAATAAATACACAGTTGTATAAAGAAAAAGAGAAAAGGTAAATTGGCAACTTTTTAATAACTGGTAAATCTAGGTGAAGAGTTTAAAAATTTTCAAAAAATGCTATCTTCAGTAAGTTAGATTTTTTCAAAATAAAAATGTGAAAAACAATTTCTCACATTTTATTCGGTATGCATAATATCCATTTTGGTGTCCCTAGCCTCCACTAAAGGCGTCCCCACCACAGGCCACTCATTCTCACTCTTTTCAAAACAAACCTCAGAGAAAGAAATACATATTATATATTTATATCTGGTTCAGAAAATGACTACCACCTTCAGGACTGAAATACTGTCAGGTTTAGTCTATTCCATAATAAAACAAACTAAGAATGAGCATTCTCTTTCTGCTTATTTTGTACTAAAATCTTACCTCCAGGTTATGGGAATCTAAACCAGATACACAGATTTCGCAACTCAGAACAAAATTGCATGGCGTCCCACGGGTGTCTCCCTTTCAATATGTGCAGAGTTTAATTGTGGATGCTGCTCTCCTCATTCTTTAAATTGTTCTCAAACACTGTCTCCCTCAGGATGCATTCTTGGGTCCCCAAGTTAGATTTAGATTCAACTTTCTGCACCACACAGTGTCCTCTTGATGATTCTAAGTACTGATCACTCCAAACTCTAATAATTGGCTTATTTTTCTGACTCTCTTTTAGACAACATGCTACTTGTTGGCAGAAATGGGGTTGTAATTTATCTTTATCCACAGTGTCCAATATGGGTCAAATGACTAACCATCCAAATTTGTCACAACTTAGGGGATTCCAGGATGATGAGTTTTCAGCCTTAAAATGGGAACGTCCCAGGTAAGTCAGGATGAGTTGGTCACACAGGTCTCAGCACACAATAGGTGCTCAATAAATGTTGGTTGAGATAATGGGTTGAATTGTCCCATTCTATTACAAGGTCATAGACTGTATGGTTAACACGAATTAGCTGGGGTCACAATAATGTGTGGTCACCCTCCCAAAAGGGGTGGGAGGAAGCTGTGGGGTTGTATTTGGCTAAGTGAGGAGCCCATCACGATGATGAGGACATGGGTTTTCTCTCATTGTTCACCCTAGCACATTTATAATCAGAGTATGTTCCCTCTGGCATTTCAGTAGCTGTACGTTTTCATTGTGCAATTGAAGGAGATAACATCAAAGGAACAGTGAGAAATGTAAATGCTTTTTTAACATTCTGCACAGAAACACTGGCCAATTCACCTGCAGACAGTTACGGTGAGGCAGACGGCTGAAAAAATGGACACTATTAGCCGCTGGAAAAGAACATGCCTTGGATTCTAAACATAACTGAATGATTACAGCTTATTTTTCCATATCACGAAGGCCTCTCAATTTGCACATCATTTAGAAATATTTTACTCATTTTATTTATTTATTTTTCTGAATAATATATGTAAATGCTTTGCTGGAGCTCCAAGACCTGGGTTTTTTTTTTTTTTCCTGGAAACTTAAATGCACACAACTGTGAATGAAGTGTTATGTTAACGATCACTCTTAGTACAAATATATTAGTGACAATGACAGTGAGCCTTAATTCATTAATAACACACTGGATGGAAACAAAGACTTGGGATAAAATACAAAATTTATAACAATTTCCTTTCTCTGATTCCTGAATGAGCTATTCTAGGACAAATGAACTCTCTCCAATACTTGCAAATGGTATTTGCCATTGCTCCAATATTGTATTAGTAATATTGTAGTATTAGTAATACTGTTACTATTTAAGTATTATTTTTTGTCATCTATGCTATTGATAGATACTGAAAGTTAAACAACTCCTATTATGTCTCAGGAATCTGATCCAAACATATACTCTTGTGGTTCACAGGGAAAATATGAGCCCTCTTTTAGGATTTACCTGGAGTTGATTCTGTTTTCTGATAATTACAACTCCTAATGTCAGTAGAGACAAACACTCTTAGTTTAAGACCTGTCAAAAGGCCCATGAATACTTGACTCTATTAGGAAGAGAGGGCACCCTTCTCATACCTGCCATTATAGCACTATAAAATTAGGCAAAAGAGGGAGGAAGTTGACAAGGTGGAATGATTGCTAAAAGCAAAGAGATTAGCAAAACCAATGAGCAGAAAGAACCATCCAAGTACTCTTGAGTCTTGCTCTGTCTCCAGGTTGCAGCGCAGTGGCACGATCTCAGATCACTGCAATCTCTGCCTCCTGGGTTCAAGCAATTCTGCCTGAGCCTTCCAAGTAGCTGGGATTATAAGTGTGCACCACCACGCCTAGCTAATTTTTTGTGTTTTTAGTAGAGACAGTGTTTCACCATGTTGCCCAGGATGGTCTCCATCTCCTGACCTCATGATCCACCCCGCTTGATCTCCCAAAGTGCTGGGATTACAGGCGTGAACCACTGCACTCAGCCCCACAAGTTTACCTAAGAAGTAATCTTGCTCCAAATATTTCACCTGAATCCCATCAAGTTTCTGACTTAAAAAATCAGTTTACAGGAAATACTGGCAATAGAGGAGAAAATTAAGTAAAACCATAAATAATCAGACACATCCAGTGATGAGATATTATATAAGACTACTGGCCTTAATTCTTCAAAAAGAGGACAATTGAAAGAAGAAATCAAGAAAGTAAGCAAGCAAGCAAGAAAGAAAGAAACAAAGAAAGAGAAAGAAAGAACTAAAGAAAGAAAGAAAAAGAGAGAAGGAAAGAAAAAGGAAGGAAGGAATGAACGTACAAAGGAAGGGAGGAAGGAAGGAAGGGAGGGAAACTGACTCCTGGATTTGGAGGTAGGGACTGAGGGACCCAGCTGTAAGTAAGAGGTTTCATAATTTTGAATGTAGAATAAATAATAGTTGATATTATTGAATTACTGCTAATTTTCTTAAGTGTGATCATGATGTGGTTGTATAGGGGACTGTCCTTGCTTTTAAGAGATTCATGCTGAGATACTTAGGAATAACATGTTACTGCATCTTTGACTGACTTGAAAATAGCAAAATAGTCAATCATTATTGAATCTGCATGAGGGCTATATGGATGTTCATTTTACTATTTTTTCCCCACCATTTCAGTATTGAAAAAGTCAAAAATAATGAAAAGTTCAGAAAGAGGTAAGACTTTGTTGTCAGGGCACATGGCTTTTAAGAGTCTTTCTGAGTTCAGCATAGGGCAGTAAGTGATTAAAAGAAATGAAGATTAACTGTGAGCTTTCATTGAGCTGAAGCACTCACGCACATTTGATCTTTACAACTCCAAGGGTGCTGAAATATTATCATTATACCCTTTGTACAGCTGGGAAACAGGCCTTAGAGAGGCTAAAAAACTTGCCACACATCTAGTAAACGGTGGAGATGAGATTCAAATTCAAATGCAGACTCTAGAATCATGACTCCTAACCACTAGGCTTGCTATGGCCATAGTTGATAACCTTGGTTTTCGAAGTACGTGTGTTGGGTTGCTAGCAGGAGTGTGTGTGCATCTCTGGGGTGTGCAAGAGATTCAGTGAGATTCAGGATTAGAATTCCCATTTCTATTTTTAAGTATAAAAATACAAAAGGAATTAAGCTTTCCTAATATTTAATCTACAGATTGATATTTCAATCAGTCCATGTAGGGATGGCCATTTCTCAATTATCCTAGGGACAGAGTAAGACTTTCATAGTGGGGAGGGCAATATTGGTACCTCCACCACCTTTAACTTGCTGCTGGTGTATTGATCCAGCATATGTACTGGCTGAAGCATTTATGGATTAGATTAATGAGTTTTAACTAACTCATTCAATGGAGTGGAAGCTTAAATAGCTTTTAAAAAGAAACTCTGGATGTCTTTCATTTCAAACAAAGCAAGCACAAGTAAATAATACAATGGCAGGCATAATGTTCCTCTTACTCTTGATGCATCTGCAACATTACAAAATAGAAATAAAAAAGAGTCTATCTTTTTCTCATTTTTCAAAAGTTTTTGTTTTTATGTAAGTTTCATGAGGTACAGAATGTGTTAATTCAGTAGTGCTTATGTTACAATTTATAGCATTCTGGTTATGTATCATCCGGAATTTTTTGATGATAGAGGTGCAAGACTAAAAATATTTGCAGATCACTAGTCTATAGCACAGGAACTCATGTAGTATATTTTAAATCAGTGACTTAGCAAGTAAAAATTCAATAACATTCAATGAAATCAGTTTAACGAGACAGGAAAATGTAGTAGGGTTTAGAAAAAGTTCCAAAACATTGGTTACATAAGAAAAAAGGCTTTCGTGGCTAGTATCCCTTCATTAAACACTTCTAACATGCCTTTTATAAGATAGGTTTTATAGTAGACTCTGGGAATGCAAAATATAACTTGTACACAGTTGCTATCCTTGAAGGGTTTGTAGCACTTTCTGGCGGGGGTAACAGACACAGAGCAAACTTTATAGTCCCAGCTAAGCAAAGGGCTACGGAAGCACTGATATTCTTTTGTCTGGAAATTCCTTTTGTGGGAACACCACCATATTCCTTCTCAAGCAAATAAGGCTTTGCTGCTATTTGTTTTTTTGTGGCTGCCGAACTCCTGTCATGGGAAAGATTAGAAGCAGAATCATTAATAATTTCCATCCAGGGATCAAAAACCAAAATAATGCATCACATCCTCCCAAGTTTTCACCTCCAAGAACGGGATGATTTTATCCATATAGAAGCCATGGCTTTTAGCCACCACTCTGATCTTCAGCTACTCATTTGCTAAAGAACAGCTGTACTTCCTTGGCTCCCAGGGAATAACTGCTCCACAGCCAGAGACTCAGTAAACAGAGCTTTGTGTGTACTGGTGCTTAATAAATATTTGTCAAATGAATAAATACACGAACAGCATTGCTGATGATCTGCTAAGGGAAGTAAGATTTCAAAAATGATTGATTACCTGCCAGCGACTGCTTTCCAAATGTTACTTTAAAGAGTAAAGGAGGCATGGGAAAATCCATTCAGGCATTTTGCAGGGGGGGAACCAACCTCATTTTCCTTAACCTGATTACCCCCAGAGCAAGAGAGAGATCTCAGATGATCCCCCCAATTCTCTAATTAGGATTCCAGTCTCCTGTTGTCTTAAATGTCATTCCAGTTGTAATTTACACAGGTAAGATGGATACCTGGGGGACCTCAAAAACAATCTTGGCTTAAGGAAAAGGAATGAGAATTTAACTAAAAATGGAATAAATCCCATCTGAAATGGTCTTTGCAATCCTCATAAACACATTCCGCCCACCACCTTCCCTTTACTTTTCTAAGTAGGTGACCTGTTCAATTCTGAGTTGTTGTGTTTTTGTTAACTCCATTATTGCTTTGGTATCCCATGTGAATTCTCTGATGAGATATATTTGACTTTATTCTTCAAGGGACATTGCCCCTGGCTGTCTAACCACTCACGGGAGGCCCCAGGTCCATCTATCCTGGACCCTTTATTTCCTCTGGATTTTTCCTGAGCAGCCACAGTGAGAAGGCCCCACCTGCTCTCTTCCCTCAATCATCCCTGGACCCAAATCCACCTCACTGGTTACCTGTTGTGTGCACTTGGACCAACACCCTATTTGTTCCTGACTTCAGAAAGATTCCAATGTGCCTATTTCATCACTATGAAAACATAATGTAACCGGATGTCAATAATATATGCCATATCTTTTGAAAAATATGATAAATATTTAAAGGGCTACACACTAAATAATAAATATCGAAGGAAAAAACCCAATGTGAATATTTTATAGGCTGGAGGTCAATTGTTAGCTTTGGAAAACAATCTGTTTAAAGAAATGAAGGTAGGCTGGTTTTTGCTCATGGACAAGGCCATTTTACTTGATCAAGTTAAGTGAAATTCACCATACACAAAACAATTTTTGCAACCTAAGAGTTGAATATAATCCAGTTTTAGAGACAGTGCCCTCATCCACCTTTACTCTAGAGAAGAATGGTCTTTTCTGACAGCACCAAGTCATTTGATTCACTGTCTGAGCCTGCATCAGAATTCAAGTCATGCATACTCATCCAGTAATCAAACAAGGCCTGTGAATGTACCTGTTCACAGCTTCTCTCACTCCCTCGGAAACACATGCACTCTGGAGGAGAGTATTTCAAGTTCCTAAGTCTCAGATAGAATCCTATTTTTTTTCTGACGTGGCCAAATATCTACAAACACAATCTCCCTCCCTCATATTCATAGAGGAAATAATCCATATCTTCTGATAATGGCTTTTAGCACTGTCTTCACTAGAACATCAGTTTTCCATTTATTCTGAATTTGTGAAACTCTTTGGTGTCATTTTTCATGTCTCAGATTGGCCCCTTTATAACGTAATGTTTGGGTAGGTTTTGTAATGCTTGGTGGAGAAACTGCTTGTACTAATAGGAAACTTCTAACTAAGTCTTGGGGAGGATCGCAGGATTCCGTTGAAGGCAGTTTGTCAGTGAACCTAAAGTCGACTTTGACTACACCCAGCACTTTATGGAGTCCTCAAGACTCTGTTCAACCTAAAACCACTCCAACGTTCTCGTATCTATCACATGTTCCCAGGGAGTCCAATTATCTTCTAGTCTGTTTCCACATGACATATATTTTCGCTGGTGGTATGGTACTTTTTTTTTTTTTTTGAGACGGAGTCTGGCACTCTTTCCAGGCTGGAGTGCAGTGGTGTGATCTCGGCTCGCTGCAACCTCCACCTCCCACGTTCAAGTGATTCTCCTGACTCAGCCTCCCAAGTAGCTGGGACTACAGGCACGTGCCACCACGCTCAGCTAATTTTTGTATTTTTAGTAGAGACAGGGTTTCACCATGTTGATCAGGATGGTCTCAATCTCTTGATCTTGTGATCCACCCACCTCGGCCTCCCAAAGTGCTAAGACTACAGGCGTGAGCCACTGTGCCCGGCCGGTACTTTAAACATTACTCCTAAGGTGACAAACACATGTTTTGTAGGAAAGACTAAGAAGGAAATAAATAAAAATTTTAAAAAGTAGGAAGTGAATCTTTGAAAGTTTGAAAACACAGTGCTTAGTTTTGTTGTGTTTCATGGGGAATTGGGAACGGGTTAAAAATTCAGTGTGAGTAATCCTTTCTGGTTTTAGGCTGGAGTTTCTTGGTGAGATGATCACACCACATTAAGGGCATGCATGACCCTGAAAAGACAGATGCGATCCTTTTCACGCAAAATGCTGATCCTCAAATTGGGATAAATGTGGGAGACACCAGACATATCTTCCTACTGCTGTTCAGGTTGGATTTTTGCAGCAGATTTTAAGAAAACAGCAACAAACTTTCAAATCTTTGTGTTTGTAGCTAATGTCATGATTGTGCCTCATTCCCTATGGTATTCCATTTTAGGCATGTAAGCGCGGTAGGCATCCCACACGTCCTTGAGAGATGACACAGTCTGACATTGAACTAATAGCTATTGAATTCAACAGTGAAAAGAAAAGCACAAAAAGTCATTTGTTCTTCAGGAATCAAAGTATTACTTTGCACCAAGGTACCTAAAATGTGGCACTATTTACTTTTCAAGACTGAGAAATAGCAGTGATTTCAGTATAGTTTTGTTGTTGAATCATGGAATGTAGAGGCTTCGCAGAGCTCTCACAGTCCAATGCTTCTAGAGCATTCTTGACAGACTCATCTATATTGTATTTCAATGTTTCTAATGACAGATATCAATGAAAGAGGATGTGGGATTTGCTACTTGACCTAAGCCAAGTCATCTCCCCTTGCTAGGCAGTTATGGGTCTTTATGGACAGGGCTTGAGCACACAGTGTAAACACATTCTTATTCTTCCTCCTCACTTGGCATTGAGACTGAGCCCTCAACTTTTCTTTCTTGCCTGGCTTTTTTCCTTTGCAAGCTCTAACTGGTTTCAAATTCTGAGAGTGGATTCTATTTTTCTCTGCCTGTCCCCTGGTAAATGCTCCTTTTGACTCATTTCTGACCATAGGTCTGTCCCATGTGCTCTCTCTCACTCTCTGCTTTGGAAAAAAGCTCTGTCCTCCTTGGTGGCTAACTTTGGCCCCTATCATTTCTCAGGCATTATTTTTTGCTGTATAGAGGCAGGCAACCCCAGGGAACTTGCTGTGATTTAGAACATGAATGAATTTAGAGCTGATTCTAAATTAGGTCATTAGATATGCAGTTTTCATAAAGCTGGATCAGAAGATCTCAGGTATGCTTTGAAAAGAAGAGAATGAATTCAGTATTTCTGGCAGTTACATAAGGCATATTGAAGCATTTTGGATATTTTATTTTAAACCTGACCTCTGCTCCTACCATCATCTATTCTATCATCATTATGGAATGAAACCTTTTGGAAGTTCATTGTGGTTTGAAAGGCAGATTTCCTCCACATTTCCTCAGTTTTCTGATATAGCTAACAAGATCATGCTAGTGGCATAGGATTGACCCCTTTGTATAGGACTAACTTGGAAATTAGCATTGATTTGGAAAACTGCCAGAGAGCACTCCAATACTTAATAACCCCAATTTTGCCAATGCTAAAAAAAGTTTAATGTTTTGAACACTTAGTTTTGCTGAAAAATTCAGATTCGTTGCCAACTCTTACTTCAAATGTACAGCCCTTTCATAAGGTCTTTGATGATACTTAGGAAACCCATACAGAATTTTCGTCTCTATTTCTACCTGTGATTGGCATAACACAGTGATTCAGTTAAGCTCACAGCTACCTGAAGTTACTTGGAAAATATTGAAATTTCATCTTCAGGGAATAAAATCCAGGACAAGTAAGTCTGCTAATTAAAAAAGGGGGAGGAGGTACAGCAAAGCATTTCACTTCAAGTTTAGGCATCCCTGAATATTTTAGAATCCGTTATTTAATTCCAATGGTTTGGGGGTTTTATTCTTCCACAGTGAAGCTGAGAAATAGATATGTATTCTGATCTCTTTCTCTGAAGCCTACAGACATTTGGAAGTCACCAGGAAACAAGAAACACCTTTTGCTCACCCAAGAGTGGTGTCGTTGAGCATGATATCTTACTTATCTTAAGTAAGATATTGCAAACATGATTCCATCCAACAGCAAGAGTACCCACAAAGATGTACACACATTGGAAAAGTAATTTAGATGCAGCATAGGAAAATATTCAGCAAGTGGTAGGTGGAAATCAGATTTATCTAAATTCTAAAGCCATTTAGGGTAGAGATGGGTTGCCATAAATCTTTTATGGAATAGGCAACCAAAAGCATATAAATGTCTTTTGGGCATGTGTGATTTGATTTATACTTAACTACGTCGACTTGCATTGTGTGGTGCATAATAAATGCTACTTTTACATTTCTTGTGTTATATTTATGATATAATGCAATGATCTGCCTTTTTCCTTCCTGGGTTTAACTCAGAACTGGTTTGAGTTCAATTACCAAAGATTTTGGCCTAAGGAAATTCTAGGAACAGTAGGATCAAATACTAATAAATATCTCTAAGAACATAAACCACAGCACCCAAGGCTGTCTATGAACTTTTACTCAAACACTGGAGAGAGAAGAGTATGATTTAGTTGAAAGTCTTTCTATGGGTTTCAACTTGACTGTCTTTTTTCTAGGGCTCCTCCCTTCACACCCAGAGTCACTTAGGACCTCCCCAGAATATGTGCTCACAGAGATCCCTTTGTTTTTTTGTTTTTTTGTTTTTTTTTGAGATGGAGTTTCCCTCTTGTCACCCAGGCTGGAGTGCAATGGCTTGATCTCAGCTCACTGTAACCTCTGCCTTCCGGGTCCAAGCCAGTCTCCTGCCTCAGCCTCCCAAGTAGCTGGGATTGCAGGCATGTACCACCACACCTGGCTAATTTTGTATTTTTAGTAGAGATGGGGTTTCTCCATGTTGGTCAGGCTGGTCTCGAACTCCCATCCTCAGGTGATCCGCCCACCTTGACCTGCCTAAGTGCTGGGATTACAGGCATGAACCACTGTACCTCGCCCCTTTGGTTTTACCTACCATAAAGATTTGCCCATTCCTCGTGGTTGTGGGCCTTCCCTCCCAGCCAGCAGGTGACATAGGGGAAGGGCCTCTGTCCTTCGTGATCGCCAGGTCCTAGCAGATGTGGTGCTCCATCTCCTAGCACAATGCTGTTGTACTCAATAGATAGCAAATGAACAATCAGCAGAGTGGCAGAGGGGCAAGTTCAAATTCTAGGGCTTCAAGTGAAATTGTAAATGAAATATAAATTCTACATGCCCTTCCTTGAAAAATAAATGTATTGCCATAAGGAGGAGCATCCTTCTTGTAAGCTTCCTTATTTTATAGATAATCGGTTGCTTAGGGTCTGTTTATAGTCACTCCAACTAAACCCCCCCACACACCCGCACACATGCAGGCACACACATTTGTTTCTTATCTACAATGTACTGAGCCTTTTTAAGGTTCTGGGTATACAGTGATTTAAAGAATACAGTCCTGCCTTCAATGAACCACCCCGTAGAGGAATGATACATACACATAAATGAGCATTAAAAATGGCTCACATGCCAGATATAGGTGAAGGGGAGGAAAGCAGCAAATCACACTGCCACGTGTGTACCTA